>JAPXFY010002407.1:22500-25000 GCA_030674185.1 Monoplex corrugatus
GCTTGACACGTCTTTGAGGCTGGGGCAGTAATCGATTTCACGTCCCAGGGAGACGCAGGAGTCCTTGTCTTTGAAGCCACTGCAGACAAACTCCACACAGTGCTGAGGAAGCAAAAAGAAAAAACAGAAGACATTTATGTTCATGAGTTTTTTAAATCCCGTTATGTTGCATTTCGGTATTTGCACAACTGACTGGCAGAGAACAAATGATACAGCCTGTAACTCTCCAGTCAACTGGAACTTGATAAAGTTTGAAGGAAAAAAAGGCAGGTTTTTAAAAATTAAACTAAAAAAGAGCTAATCAAAAGATCTGAACTTTGTAAACAGCCTGGTAAAACAATAGTATATATATATATATGTATATATATATAATATATATATATGTATGTATGTACATGTATATATATATATATATGTATATATATGTATGTATGTATATATATATATATATATATATATATATATATATGTATATACATATAGATATACATACATACATATATACTTTTTTTTTTTCACAAACACACAGTCAGGGTAGTCGAACAAATACACAGACCCAACCAGATTTACTGACCAGAGGTGGACAGACAGACATACTAACAAACACATGCAAACAAACCAAATCCACTAAACAGGATCCAACAAGCGGACAATCGAAGAAACGGACAAAAACACAAACCATCCAAACTTACTGACCCTAAAAGCGCTGGTGGGATTATCCTGATGTCCAGAGATACATTTCTGATACTTGGTCTGACCCACAATAGGCCAGCACAGGTTGGCAGCCTGATACCTGAGGTCCTCTCCGTTTTGGACACATCTCTTGGACATGGCGTTCTGGATTGATGCACACTCACTGTCCCTAAAAAAAAAAAGACGACTTACTTTCAAACAAAAGACGGAGAAAAACAAGACAGTCAAACCATTCTGACAATCTCCATACAAAAAGTACAACAGAAAATCAATATTTGATACTACTACTAATAATAATTACAATATTTATATAGCGCAAAATCTTGATAGAAATCAAATCTAAGCGCTGAACATACACATACGCACGCGCGCGCACACACGCACACACACACTCACACATGGCTATAAATGGGGAAAAGGAATAAAAGCAATGGAAAATTATAGAGAGCATATTATATACAAATATATATTACAATGTGATTCCACTCCGAGCGGAGACAGGCTACAGAGGGGGATGAGTGAGGTCAGGATTTCATGCAGAGGAGAAAAGGTGATTTTTGAGAGCGGACTTGAAGGAGACAAAAGTAGGTTGCTGACGGACTGAGAGAGGAGGTTTGTTCCAGGAGAGTGGACCAGAAACATAGAAGGCTCGTGGACCGTAGATATTGAGCTTAGTGCGTGGAAAGCGAAAAGTCAGAGGATCGGAGGCATAGCGGAGGGTACGTGAGGGAAGATAGATCTCAAATAGGCTTGACAGGTAATCGGGGACTGCGTTATTGAGGCTTTTGTAGCACATGGTGTCTAGTTTGTACTGTATGCGCTTTGATACAGGGAGCCAGTGAAGTTGTGCCAGGAGAGGAGAAATGTGGTCAGCTTTTTTCTTTTTGAGTACAAGGCGTGCAGCATTGTTTTGAATACTCTTCAAAATCACACAAAAGCTCTAGTTAAAATAAAACGTGACGTAATGCAAGCATAATGATAGACTTTCACAGTGATGAACACTAAATGCAAATATTGTCTAAACTTCCTGAGCTCTTCACAGCAGACCGATCTCAAAAAGTATTGATTTAAGAAACAAGTTTTTGGAGTCCCTGTAACTTCGACCTTAAACTTTACCTTCCAAACTAAATCATACGTGACTACTCAATAATCTATATATAAAACCCAAATTTATTTGGAGATCCATTTTTAAAATCTTGTTCGCACAATTTCCTCACACACACACACACACACACACACACACACACACACACACACACACACACACACAGACACACACACACACAAACACACACACAAACACACACACACACACACACACACACACACACACACACACACACACACACACACACACACACACACACACACACCACTTTTTGGTATAAAACAGCCTCGTTTTTTTCTTTAAGAAACGAAAAAAAATTTCAGAGAATGTAGAAAGTTAGAAAGAAATGTCTGGTAAACGCAGAGGGTGTTACAAGACATATTTTGAAAGTCAGAAGGAAGGAAAAATTGAAAGAAACAAAGAAGTAATGAAAAAGGTGAAAGAACAGGTTCAAAAGAAAAAAGGAAGAAAGAAGAAAATAAAGAAATATAAACATCTCTCAGACGTCTCTCCCTGCGCTAAGGCTTAGTCACAATTACTGAACAGAGAGAAAAAATTTTAAAAAAGGCAAAAAGCAAGGGAAGATAAAAGAAAACAAAAACGAATAAACATAAGAAATCAACATAATTGATGTCTGAGCCTTATCTAAATCAGAGAGGACTCAGAACAACACACAAAAACATATATACAGATTTAATA
>JAPXFY010002409.1:0-5000 GCA_030674185.1 Monoplex corrugatus
GGAGAGAGAGAGAGAGAGAGAGAGAGAGAGAGAGAGAGGAGAGAGAGAGAGAGAGAGAGAGAGAGAGAGAGAGAATTATACTGAAAGAGAGACAGACAAACAGACAGACAGACAGACAGAGACAGAGAGATTATAACGATCGTGATTTCCTTAATGTATTGTATCCCAGCAGTCTGTGCCAAAGCATGCTCGCCGCACTTTACATAAAAGAATTAAAAATGAAAAAAATAGCAAAGTGTGGGAAACAATAACCACTACTATTATAGGGATTCTGTTATTAAATTAAACCAAACACAGTTTCAGTTTCAGTTTCTCAAGACGACGTCTCCGCGCTCGGAACGAATTCCATACGCATAACGTCACAGGTGTCATGTGTATGGTGATCATGGCACAAGCCTTAAGCCTGCACATAAACCCATGAGCTGGCCAGGTCCTGAGGCCCTACCTTGCCTATGTTATTACCTAGTCTATATTTTATACTGGCATTGTATCAGTCTATCACTGGAATAATCTTGGTTCCATGTCAGAGTGTCGATGAATTTACAGATGCTGACATCAGAGAATATATCTTTTGCATATCAGAGAACATGTACTTATTTGAACCAGAAAAACACGAAAATAGAATCAGAACACGTATTTATTTACTACAACCAGACGAGACAGGTGCAAATTTTCGGCCAGCGTAATCGTAAGATCACAAACGAGCAAACACCAAATACAAAAATTAGGAGAAAAAGATTTACACTTCATGTGCTGCTTCGTCCAGTGGGAGAAAAGGACTAAAAACCCAGTTGGCCGAAAATTTGCGCCTGTCATGTCTGGTTGTATCAATACGCTTTCTGATTCTATTTTCGTATTTTTCTGGTTCCTGTTTGCTTTAATGCGGGTAGTCGCACTTGTTTTGGATGTAGTCATAGTTTGTACTGGGCGTTCAAGATTATCTGGCTTTCAAACCAAAGGCCTTGCCCTTGAGGTTGGAGCAAGGGGGTTGATAGGCACATCATCCTATGATCTCATGAAGCAGCTATTAATTTCAGGGAGAGAGAGGACCAAAATCATAAAGACAATAGCAAAAGCAGCGGAAAAGAGCTTCAGCTGGATCTGGACCAGGAGGAACAAAAGTGAACTTTATAAGGCTTAAAATTCCCGTATATGTTGCTGGTGCCTGACAGCCAAGTGGATAGGACATCTGTCACAAGGATGACTTTGCCTTGAGAAACCTGACCACCTAGGATGCGTGGGTTCGATTCCAGATCGAGGACAAATTTCTAAAAGAAAAGTTCTTTTCTTTTTTTTCAAGGCGACATCAGAGGGGCATCCAGGAGTTATGACCTGGATGCGGCTCAGCCCTGTTTGAGTGTCAAGAGTTAAGGGCCCGAAACACTTGTTTGACGGGGGTTTCTCCTCATAGGACCTTCTGCTGTCCGGCTCTCTCCAGAATTTCTTACCACTCGTCAACCAGTTATGGCTGTACCCCTTTGATTCTGCCAGAGCCCAAGTCCATGATACCCCAAGTCAGCATCTTCAAACGTGCAGTAAAACTTGTGTTCCTCAAATCATAATGTCTGCAACTAAGAGGTTATATACAGAATACTTGGCGCTCATTTGTTAAAACAGATGTTGATAACTAACAAAGGAATTTTCTTGCAAAATGTTGTACTGAAATTTGTCCCACAAACGCTTTTATCAAAATTCAGTACGAATACACACATCTCATTCAACTTTTTAAGATCCACATGGAACTGATATGATTTTTAAATCAAGTCTTTGGTACACTGCTAGCTTACTGTGGGGATGCCGGGGGCTCTTTCAGTATAAATAGTATCCCCCCCCCCCACCTTCTGGAAATTCTGTGCTACAAATGTCCTCTTTTCTGTCACTCTCTTTGTTTGTTTCTTCTTCCTTCACTTTCTGTCATTTCTACCTATCATTTTCTGCCTTGCTGATCCGTTCCACTGTATGTGTTCGATAAAGGCTTGCGTACTTTCTCTTGGGAATGATATTTGGGTACATGTATTGAGTGCATCTTTGGCTCTAGGGAAATGAGATATGTGTAGTAGGTAGTTTAGGCCCGTTTTTATATGTTTTAATGTCATTATAGTTATGTTTAAATTTGTATTCAGGTATGTTTTTTAAATCCCCAGAGTGACTGTTCTTCCTCCGCCAACTCAAAAAGTTCGGTGTTGGTCAAAATATACTCGTGCAGTTCTACCGGGCGGTGATAGAGAGCGTACTGACCTTTTCGATCACTGCCTGGTACGGCGCCCTCCCCGCAGCCGAGAGGGAGAGGCTCAATAGAATTGTCCGGACCGCCTCGAAAATTATTGGGACCACTTTGGAGCCCCTTGAGTCCATCTATCTTAGAAGAATGGAAAAGAAGGTCAAATCCATCGTGGTCGACGAGGGCCATCCGGCAAATACTTTCTTCTCCCCCCTCCCTTCCGGTAAACGATTCAGGTCCTTTAAGGCCAGGACAAGCCGGTTAAGCAACAGCTTCTATGTGAAGGCAGCCCGTGACACTGTCCCTACTTGTTCACGTGAGATGTGCCGGGGCTTTGGAGTTAAGGATGAGCAGAGGAGAGAGCGTGCAGATGTGTACAATTGACTTATGTTGGAGCAAACATTGTGTGCATAGCATTGTGGGGTTGTATGTGAGAGAGGGTATAGAGAGGGTGTGTGGGTGCGTGCGTGTGCATGTGTATGTGTGTGTATTGACTCCGTGCGCGTGCGGGTGTGTGTGTGTGTGTGTGTGTGTGTGTGTGTGTGTGTGTGTGTGTGTGTGTGTGTGTGTGTGTGTGTGTGGGTGTGTGGGTGGATGGGGGGTCGGCTGTTGCTTGTATATGTGTTTCTGTCGGTTGACTTAAAAAGTTTAACCTTGTCCTCTTAGTCTACATACTCATTTTATTGTTTCTACTTCAATTTGATTTTAATGTGCATATTGAATTGCATCTTTAATCAAAGTTTTCTATACCTTCCAAAGTTGTTTTTCAATGAGTATTGCCCTTTTTGTCCATTGTTAAAAGTCCTAACCAAGTCATCTGACTTATGATGTGCTTTTTTAACCGTACATTTTTAGAATTAGTCATAATCTTTGATATTGTGTTCGACAACGAGGGAGGGGGAGAGAGATGAGGGGAGGGAGAGGGGGAGAGAGGGATGAGAGAGAGAGTGAGAGAGAGAGTAAGAGTATGTGTGTACATTTGTTTATGCGTTCTTGTTCCTGTGTGTATTTTAATGCGAATGCCAAAACAATTTCCCATTGTGATGTTCTGGGCTAAATAGAATATTGTATCTTGTATCTTGTATTTTTAGCCAGGCAGGTTTGACCAGAGTCCACCACTCTACAACAGTGCTTTGTAACTGCTACGATCTTTCGGGAGGGACGGAGTGTAGGAAGTGACTGATACTGGCACAGAGTAGGCCTAGTCGAATCTAGGTCAATCTGTAAGCCTATACTTCAATGTGTGCCTGTGGCCCACCACTGGATGGGTGAGGGTGGTGTGGAGAGGGGAAGGGAAAGACAGATGCGCGCTGTTAAATTAATTAGCTGGCAGGGCTAAGGCGGCTTGGATATGGGCGCCTTGGCGTGAGAGTGTGTGTGTGTTGTGTGCGTGTTTCTTCGATTCCGTGGATGACCCACGAATTTGTCTTTTATGATGTTGAACATTGTAATTGTTGTGATGCGTTTGTTGTGATGCGTGAGTGTGATTGTATGCATAGCCAAAACATTTTCCACGTGTCTGAGCACTGGGCTAAAATAAAATCCTGTTCTTGTTCTTCTCTTGTTTAACCTTGTCCGCTTAGTCTACATACTCATTTTATTGTATTTAACTCATTTTGATTTTAATGTGCATATCGCGTTGCATCTTTAATCAAATTTTTTCTATACCTACCAAAGTTTTTTCAATGAGTATTGCCCTTTTTGTCCATTGTTAAAAGTCCTGACCAAGGCATCTGACTCTTATGATGTGCTTTTTTAACCGTACATATTTAGATTTAGTCATTATCTTTGATATTGTTTCGACAAAGAGGGAGGGGGAGAGAGATGCGGGGAGGAAGAGGGTGAGAGAGGAGTGAAAGAGAGAGTGAGAGAGAGTAAGAGTATGTGTGTACATGTGTTTATGCGTTCTTGTGCCTATATGTATTTTAATGCGAATGCCAAAACAATTTCCCATTGTGATGCTTGGGCTAAATAAAATTCTTGTTCTTGTATCTTGTATCTTGATAAATGGGATGGAATGGTCAACGCCAGGGGCATCTCCTTAGGTTATGTGTGCGAATGAATTGATATGTGTACTTAATTTTCTTTCCTTTTTTTTTTCTCCTGTTGAAGTACTGTGTGTGTATTGAAAGGTTATAGCCCTGATATGGCTCTACGCAGTCGGCTGGGATTTAAACAAAAATAACAATAACAATAAATTAGAATACTCTTCCACTTCACCTGTGATTCCATCATCAAAACACAATGCTCAAGAGAACTCTGCTGTTACATTTCCCCACATACATTGAAAACATCATACACTGCATCTATATAGTATTACAATTTAGGTAAAAATGTATGTTTTTTCTTCCTTCTTCTTCTTTTTATTTTATTTTTGTAACTGACTGAAATTTGAGCACCTAGTCACTACAGGAAAGCTGGAGGGAAAAAAGCACCGGGTAGATCCAGGGAGAAAATATTGAACGGATTAGCGAACGTGGATAAGGAAAGAGAGGGTGGGGAGATGTACTTGCTGCGCTCGACAAAAGATATACTCGTATGGCGGACTATTATCGCCAACGCCATGCGGCAAGGCACATGATGATGATGATGATGATGATGATGATGATGATGATGATGATGATGATGATGATGATGATGATGATGATGATGATGATGATGATGATGATGATGATGATTGATGATGATGATGACGATGATTGATTATGATGATGATGATGATGATGATGACGACGACGACGATGATGACGACGATGATTGATGATGCTGATGATGATGA
>JAPXFY010002409.1:10000-22500 GCA_030674185.1 Monoplex corrugatus
AGATGCTGACATCAGAGAATATCTCTTTTGCATATCATAGAACATGTAGTCATCTGAACCAGAAAAGCACGAAAATAGAATCAGAATGCATATTTAGTACAACCATACAAGACAGGCGCAATTTTTCGGCCAACTGGCCTTTGTCAAGCGTGAATGTAAGATCATAAACAAACAAACAAACAAACAAACAAACACCAAATACAAAACTTAGGAAAAATAGACTGAAACTTCCCTGCTGCTTCGTCCAGTGGGAGAAGAGGACTAAGAAGTACATTGACGTTGACAAAGGCCAGTTGACCGAAAATTTGTGCTAGTCTTGTCTGGTTGTATTAAATACGCGTTCTGATTCTATTTTCGTGTGGTTTTTTGTTTGTTTGTTTGTTTGTTTTTCTGGTTTTTGTTTGCTGGACGCGGGCAGTCGCACTTGTTTTGGATTTCTCTTACAAGAGCCAGATCATGATGACATCCAGAGCTGGTGAACAGCTAGCCTTCTGTCTTAGATTTTGCAGGTGAGATATTTTGACTGACATGGAAAGATCTTTTTATCAGGCAATGCGGTGTGCTCAACATTGGTCCGGCAAATGGAGAATTACTTACCTCCACCTCGTATGCCATGAGTCGTCACAACATGGAGTTTGAGATGCTTTCCAACAGCGAAATGATGCGTCGCTATCCCATGCTGAATTATCCACCGCCATTGATGGGGCTGTTGGATCCTAGGGCGGACTTCTCCGCTCCGATAAAGCCTTGGGTGCTTTTCAGGTAAGATGTGTGTAGGAAGATTTCGTGTCGTATCTTGGTGAAGGCAGGGAAGGTGAGTGTAGGAAGATTTCCTGTTCAATCTCAATGTGTATTGTGTGTGTGGGTGTGTGTGTGTGTGTGTGTGTGTGTGTGTGTGTGTGAGTGATGTGTAGAGATTATGTGTGTTGTGTGAGCGGTTGTGTGGAGGAGTTGTGTGGTATCTTTGGTGAACGCAGATAAGATGAGTGTAGAAAGATTAGTGTGTTTATCTTGGTGAACGCAGGTAATGGTGGAGCAGGAAGATTTCCGTGTGGTATCTTGGTGAAGCAGGTAATGTGAGAGGAAGATTCCGTGTGGTATCTTGGTGAATGCAGGTAAGGTGGAGTAGGAAGATTCCGTGTGGTATCTTGGTGAACGCAGTAAGGTGGAGTAGGAAGATTTCGTGTGGTATCTTGGTGAATGCAGTTAAGGTGAGAGTAGGAAGATTTCGTGTGGTATCTTGGTGAATGCAGTTAAGGTGAGAGTAGGAAGATTTCGTGTGGTATCTAGGTGAATGCAGTTAAGGTGAGAGTAGGAAGATTTCGTGTGGTATCTAGGTGAATGCAGTTAAGGTGAGAGTAGGAAGATTTCGTGGTATTAGGTGAATGCAGTTAAGTGAGAGTAGGAAGATTTCGTGTGGTATCTAGGTGAATGCAGTTAAGGTGAGAGTAGGAAGATTTCGTGTGGTATCTTGTGAATGCAGTTAAGGTGTGAGTAGGAAGATTTCGTGTGGTATCTAGTGAATGCAGTTAAGGTGAGGTAGAAAGATTTCGTGTGGTATCTTGGTGAATGCAGTTAAGGTGATGGTAGGAAGATTTCGTGATAGTATTTGGTGAATGGCAGGGTAAAATGGTGTAGAAAGATTTCGTGTGGTATCTTGGTGAACGCAGGTAAGGTGACGTAGGAAGATTTTCTGTGGTTCTTGTGAAGGCAGATAAGTGAGTGTAGGAAGATTTCGTGTGTATCATGGTGAATGCAGGTAAGTGAGTGTAAGAAGATTTCGTGTAGTATCTTGGTGAATGCAGGTAAGATGAGTGTGGAAGATTTCGTGTAGTATCATGGTGAATGAAGATAAGGTGTGGGTAGGAAAATTTCGTGTAGTATCTTGGTGAATGCAGGTAAGATGAGTGTAGAAAGATTTTGTGTCTTATCTTGGTGAAGGCAGGTAAGGTAGGCGCAGGACGATTTCGTGTGTTATCTTGGTGAATGCAGGTAAAGTGTGCGTAGGAAGATTTTGTGTGGTATCTTGGTGAAGGCAGGTAAGATGAGTGTAGGAAGATTTCGTGTGTTATCTTGGTGAAGGCAGGTAAGGTGTGCGTAGGAAGATTTCGTGTGCTATCTTGGTGAATGCAGGTAAGATGAGTGTAGGAAGATTTCGTGAAGTATCATGGTGAATGAAGATAAGGTGTGTGTAGGAAGATTTCGTGTGTTATCTTGGTGAATGCAGATAAGGTGGGTGCAGGAAGATTTCGTGTGTTATCTTGGTGAATGCAGGTAAGGGTATGTAGGAAGATTTCGTGTGGTATCTTGGTGATGCAGATAAGGTGGGCGCAGGAAGATTTCGCGTGTTATCTTGGTGAATGCAGGTAAAGTGTGCGTAGGAAGATTTTGTGTGGTGTCTTGGTGAAGGCAGGTAAGATGAGTGTAGGAAGATTTCGTGTAGTGTCATGGTGAATGCAGGTAAGATGAGTGTAGGAAGATTTCGTGTAGTATCTTGGTGAATGCAGGTAAGATGAGTGTAGGAAGATTTTGTGTGGTGTCTTGGTGAATGCAGGTAAGATGAGTGTAGGAAGATTTCGTGTAGTGTCATGGTGAATGCAGGTAAGATGAGTGTAGGAAGATTTTGTGTGTTATCTTGGTGAATGCAGGTAAGATGAGTGTAGGAAGATTTGTGTGTTATCTTGGTGAAGGCAGGTAAGATGAGTGTAGGAAGATTTTGTGTGTTATCTTGGTGAAGGCAGGTAAGGTGTGCGTAGGAAGATTTCGTGTGCTATCTTGGTGAATGCAGGTAAGATGAGTGTAGGAAGATTTCGTGAAGTATCATGGTGAATGAAGATAAGCTGTTGTAGGAAGATTTCGTGGGGTATCTTGGTGAATGCAGGTAAGATGAGTGTAGGAAGATTTCGTGTGTTTTCTTGGTGATGCAGATAAGGTGGGCGCAGGAAGATTTCGTGTGGTATCTTGGTGAAGGCTGGTAAAGTGTCTTATCTTGGTGAAAATAGGTAACGTGAGTGTAGGAAGATTTCGTTTTTAAAGATGAGCTACACAGATACACACGTTATTGCAATGTAGACAAGATTGTTGCAATGATAGACTGATACAAATACTGAGTGAGCATGTGTCTGTATCACTGCATGTGTACAGCTGAGGAGGGGGTAGGGGAGAAATTGAGAGGGAAAGAGACTGAAATACTTTAAGAAATTTCTTTTTGTTTTGTTTTGTTTGTTTGGTTTGGTTTTTCTTTGTATGTAAATTGTGATATATGATATGCGAACAGATTATAATTTGTGAGGTAATTTTGATTGTCAAGGTGTTATTGCTGTAATACTGAAGTTATAATGTTTTTCCTGTATATGAATTAGAATTTTTCTGTGTTTTCATCGTCATTCAAAATATTGATTATAATTTAATGTACAACTATTGAATGCACAAACACACACACACACACGTATGCAAACATAGCACACGCACGCACACACACACACACACACACACACTACACACACACACGTACACACACACACGCACACGTACACACACACACACGTACGCACGCACACACACGTAGCAATATATAAACACAGTATGCCTCTTTATTCATATGAAAAATCTGTTATTTTTTTCATTGCATAAGTCAGTGTTTAAATTTTTTAATATTCTGTGATTTCTTATGTGTCTTCTTACTTGTATAACTTTAATGTTTGTTGTTATCTTATTGTGTATGTAATTGTGAACATTTTTTTTTATCACCATTTGCCTTTTTGCGAAATGTAAAGCGCTGGTGAGCATGTTTTTATATGGAATATGCGCTATACAAATAAACATTATTATTATTGTTAGTAGTAGTAGTATAAGATACAAACCCCTAGGCTAGGTAGGACCTCCGGATCTGGCCAGCTTATGGATGTATGTGCAGGCTTATAGAAAGGCTTTTGCCATGATAATTTTGGATTTTCTCTCCATCACATAAAACCCGCGGCGCCAGTGCATGTGAAATTCATTCCAAGCGCAGAAATGTAATCTTGAGGAACTGAAACTGAAACTGAAACTGTTTATAATTCATAATTATACACTTATTGTCATGTACGTAATAAAATATAATGGCAAATCCCATTTTGCTAACAATCTATCACGCACATATGTCATATATATATATTTTTTTTTATCAAATATGGTTCACATAGATGTCTACATATATGTATTTTGATCATATGAATATTTTGCATGGAATGGAGTTTTTCTTAGTGTACGATTTGCAATTAAAGCTTTGCTGTTTTGTTTTGTATTTGTCTGTGTTGCTTATTTAACACAAATAAAAGAAAGAAAAATAAAAACACAACACGTACTTTTCTCACTGACTGATTGTTTCACGTTTGGGTTGTATCATAGATATGTTTGGGTGTTGTTGTTTTTTTAATATTGTCCGAATATGAATTATAATGAATCTTTCTTGAACAAATTCAGAACTCTGTTTAGTTTTGTTTTGTAATGTTTTTTATAACGCAGAATTGGTTCTGAGTAGTCGGTTCTATGAACAGTATAAATTTATTTTGAAAAATATATATTTTGCATGCACTTGCAAAGTCAAATATATATCTTGCACTTGCAAAGTCAATTCTAGCCTTCATGTGTGTAAAAGTTTTTTGTTTGTTTGTTTTTGTTTTGTTTGTTTGTCATTTTTCGTTGCCACACTGTGTGTTAGATGTCCATTTGCTGTTTAGCAAAAAATGAATTAAAAAGAGTTGTTGTTTTTTTAAGTCAATTCTAGCCAGAGGCGGTAGACATGAAAGAGCGACTGTTGCAAACAAGAGTCCCTGTGGCGAAATGCCAACTTCACCATACCGTTAACTCTTTATGGAAAACCATGACAGCTGGAATGTAGACAAAGAAGAGTATTGTAAACCAGTCGCCGTGGTGTAGTGGTTAACGCAACGGACTACCGACTGGAAGGTTGTGGGTTCGAATCCCCATCAGTACCTTCAAAAAATCATCGTTGGATTTTTCGGCTCTAACCGGCTCCTACCCAGAGTTGGGCGTGCTATGGGCTCAATGGGAAGACTGAAACCACACAGTCGAGTCTCATCCACTTCGCGGATGCGTCATTGAGGGTGTTGCTCAAATTTTCTGACCAACACCGCAGGTGTCTGTATCTCTCGGGCCTGGTTGACGTCAGGATATATTATGATAGTAAGCGTAGAGTACAACCCTGTCAGGCAGTCTCAATCCTAGATGGAACTCCATGGCATCATGATTATCATCCACATCGACATCATCATCATCATCATCGCATAATAAAAATGTTTCAGCTTCTGTGGCCATTAAAATGGCGTAGAAAATGGGACGGAAAAAAAAAGAGTATTGTAAACATGAATAGTTTTGAACTTTACTTTTAACAGGATTGTGTTTGACATGGTAATTGAAGTCTGGTACCACATGTGGTTGACTTGGTGCCAATGGTGATTTGAAATTTAAAGCAAAATGATTGCCAGCATTCTAGCAAATAGGAAAAAAATCTCCTGCTTAACAACACATAAGGAAAGTCTTTGTACCGTTTTCCCACTAAGTTTTTGTTATTTTTGTTGTTGTTGTCTTTTGTATGCGCGTGACAAAGGCTAATTAACCAAACATTTTTGCCCTATCTTGTTTTGGTATTTCATGTACACCTTCTGATTTTATTTCTCTGTGATGCTGGTTCCAAGTGGTAATCCCATCCTTCTGGAGATTCCGTGCTCGAAATTTCCTCTCTCTTGTCACTTTCTTTGTTTCAGCCTTGCTTTTTTGCTTTCTGTCATTTTTTCCTATCAGTTTCTGTCCTGCTGGTCCATTCACCTGTATGTCTTCTACAAAGCCTTACATGCTTTTTCTTAGGACTAATAATTGGGTACACATATTGAGTGAATTTTTGGCGCTAAGGAAATGTGCAGTGCGGAAACAATTTTAGGTATTTTAAGCCGGTTTTCTATATATGTATATATAATACAGGGGGGGGGGGAGGGTGGTGGTGGTGCAAAAGTAGGTATACAGTAAGTATCACATCATTATTATAATGCTTAATTCCCCTCTCGATTAGAGGAGTGTGTGAATACCGACGGCAAGCAGTTTGAGTATCTGAGGGATTAATTAAGGCTGTGCTTGTTATTACACGTATATGCAATGTTCATTTGTTTGTATAATAAATGCTAAGAGTATTGTACGTGTTTTCTTTTTTCATAACTGTATACCTACTTTTGCACACACACACACACACACACACACACACACACACACACACACACACACACACACACACACACACACACACACACACACACACACACACACACACACACCACACACACACACACACCCTGTATATGTTTTAGTGTCCTTAGTTATGTTTACATTTGTGTTAAGATTTTTTTTTAAACTTCCGGTGAGAAGTTGGACGGAGTGGTCAACGCCAGGGGCATAACCTTACATTCTGTGTGCAAATGCACCGATGTGTGTGCTTTGTGTTCTCTTCTTCTCCAGCGAGGTACGGTGTACTCTTTGACCGTTACAGCCCTGATGTGTCTGTACGCAATCGGCTAGGCTTTAAAAATAAAGTACTAACAATAATAACAACAGCAATAGCCATAAACATGATGTCCTGAGTAATTTGATATGGTGTGGTGTGACGTTTGCTTGCAGACCATGTTCAAACGACTGGGTGGAGTGTTGAATGACGGAGAACCTGTCACTGCCATCACCCCGGGTCAGCCCTTTGTTACCGTGACAACCACAAAGCGTCAGTACCGCGCCAGGAAGATTGTCACGGCCACGGGGCCATGGACGTCGAAGTTGCTGAAACCTCTTGGCGTCAGTTTGCCCTTCAGGGTCAGTGTGGCTACCATGTCCATTGTCATTTATTTTGATCCCAAATATATATCATATATACATATAATTATAGATATGTACATATACATATTCATTTATATATATATACATACATTATGTGTATATATATATATGTATATGCACATATATATGTGTGTATATATGTATGCATATAGATATACTTGTATGTATATATATGCACATGTAAGGGATAGGAACTGTCAGCTATGCGAGCTGGTAGCCGGCGGGCTGCCCGAAGGAGAGATGAAGACCAGCGTGGGGTGAGAGAGGGCCCTTCCATTCTCTCTTGGTCTGGAAAGATGGACTGGACTTGGTTGGTGCGCATTGTGTAGCTATGTCTTGGGGTTTGTCTTGTGAAGAGAAGAGAAGAGAAATGAAGAGAAGGAGAGAGAGAGGGGAGAGAGAGAGAGAGAGAGAGAGAGAGAGAGAGAGAGACAGAGACAGAGAGAAGACAGACAGAGAGAGACAGAAAGAGAGAGAGAGAGGACAGAGAGAGAGACAGACAGACAGACAGAGCGACAGAGAGAGAGACAGAGAGAGAGAGAGACAGAGAGAGAGACAGACAGAGAGAGACAGAGACAGAGACAGAGAGAGACACACAGAGATAGAGAGAGAGACAGAGACAGAGAGAGAGACAGAGAGAGAGAGACAGAGACACAGAGAGAGAGAGACACGAGAGAGAGAGACAGAGAGAGATACACAACAGAGAAAGAGAGAGAGACAGACAGACAGACAGAGACAGAGAGAGACAGAGAGAGACAAAGAGAGAGACAGAGAGAGACAAAGAGAGAGAGACAGACAGAGAGAGAGAGACAGAGAGAGACAGACAGAGACAGAGAGAGAGAGAGAGGGGGGAGAGAGAGTTCAGACTTCAGAATACTTTATTAGTCAAGGAGAGTAGCATTAGGTCCCACTGGACCTGTGTTGCTTCTAGGTCTTGCTACTCTTCACACAATCTGTAAGCAAAGAGAGAGAGAAAGAGAGAGAGAGAGAGACAGACAGACAGAATGACAGACAGACTGACAGACAAAGTATTTTATTGCAAACAGATAACAGCTTAAAACTGAGATGAAAATTGGAATCGTGTTCAAGTAATGACGCTGACCAAAGCTTCTGTCAGCACTCTGTGTGTGTGTGTGTGTGTGTGTGTGTGTGTGTGTGTGTGTGTGTGTGTGTGTGTGTGTGTGTGTGTGTGTGGTGTGTGTGTCTGTCTGTATGTGTCTGTGTCTAGTGTGTGTCTATGTGTCTGTGTCTGTGTGTGTCTATGTGTCTGTGTGGTCTGTGTGTGTCTGTGTGTGTCTGTGTGTGTCTGTGTCTGTGTGTGTCTGGTGTCTGTGTCTGTGTGTGTCTATGTGTCTGTGTGTGTATTCCATTTGTGTCTGTGTCTGTGTGTGTCTGTGTGTTCTGTGTGTCTATGTGTGTCTATGTGTCTCTGTGTGTGTGTGTATGTTTCAGTATATGTCTATGTGCGTGTGTCTGTGTGTCTATGTATGTGTCTGTGTGTGTGTATGTGTCTGTGTGTGTCTGTCTGTCTGTGTGTGTCTATGTGTGTCTATGTGTCTTGTGTTGTGTTGTGTGTGTGTGTGTGTGTGTGGTGTGTGTGTTGTGTGTGTGTGTGTGTGTGTGTGTGTTCGTTCGTTCGTTATTTCTTTTAACGTCTATTCACATATTGCTTTTAGACGGGAGAAAAAAAAAAAAAAAAAAAAAGATGCGTAAGGAATAATGAATCTATGTAATCATGAAGGCATTGTATCAATTAAGGTAACAATTAATGTAACATCAAACAAATTAGCGAACAAAAGAAAAACAATCAGAACATTATATCAGTCAGGCTTCATCGGATTTCTTGGGGCTGTGTGGGAGTTACAGGTATAAAACAATTGGGCTGAATCAAAGGAAACGACCTACAGGACTGTGCAGTAAACGTCTAGCAATGTGTAAATACAGAGTGAAATCAGTATGTTTCTGTTTTAAGTTTGTAAATGACGCAGGGAAATAAGGTCGCATTCGCTGACAACACAAAGGATCACTGTTATAAAATCATCACAGTACATTTGATGGTTTTACTAAATTTAGTTCGAAGTGAATTGAGAGTTAATCTGTAAGCTAAAGTTATCTCTTGTCTTGTAAAACCCTGGTAATTTACCGAGAAGGGGCGAAGTTCACATTGCGCTTTTACTTTGTTTTCTAATATAGCATTCATTTCAAGTTCAGAGAGTGGTAAATCAAGTTTAGTACTGCCAGCCCTATTCATTGCTGCATTTTTTGCTATTCTGTCGACCGATCGTTAAAAAGGATACCACAGTGTGATGGGATCCAACAAAAAGTAACCTGTGTATTATTTGTTATTAAACAATGAATTAGAAATTTTATCTCAAATATTAACGAACTATTTACTTTATGTTCGCAACATTTTAAGGATTGTAATGCAGATTTCGAATCTACACATAATAGGATACTAAACAAAGTTATGGGTAGATCTACTATATATTTCAGTGCCATTAAGATGGCAACTAATTCAGAAGTGAAGATTGAATGTCCCTGTCCTAAAGAGTAAGCCTTTTCTACTTTAAATTTAGGAATTAGAAAGCCAGCGCCTGCTTTACCATCATCTAGAACAGAGCCATCTGTAAAGATTATTAAGTAATGTGAATATTTTTTGTGTAGATGTGACAGAACATCAATTGCTAACAAGTGTGGATTAACATCTTTTGTCAGGTCAGTATCAGTGTAGTTGATATCAAAAATAGCATTGGACAGTTCCCAGGGGGGTAGAGGACAACATATCATTTTATGTGAAACTTTGTTAGGTAATACGTGAGAAAGTTTGAAGAGCTCATTTGTGTAAGTGGATATTGTTTCTTGTGACTTTATTGTTCTTGCTCTCTTGGGGAAATGGATGTCAGACCGAATTTTAAGTTCCGTACTGGCATAATTAGCTACTGCATTTGCTCTAACTATATATTTAGCAGTTGATAACTTCCTCCAATCTTCCAAGGGAAGGATGCCGGCTGTTTTATATACTTCTTGTGTTTTTGTATACACCGGTACCCCAAGAGCACATTAATAGCTTTACTATCTAAGCTTTGAAGTTTTTTCAAATAGCATTTTGGAGCTGAAAAATAGACCTCTTGACCATAAGCCAACTTAGATCTGACTAAAGCTGTGACAAGATGTAACAACGTTTTAGTGTCCTGTCCCCAGGATTGTTTACTAATAATTCTTATTAAATTATAGCTTTTCATAGCTTTACATAACAAGGCATCAATATGTTCTTTCCACTGTAAACTAGAAGTCAATTGTACTCCCAGAAATTTCACGTGAGTATTTATATTTCAGTTCCTCATCACCAATTTTAAAAACCCGGTACTTTCTTTCGGACTTAGACCATTATTAAAAAGCATCATGTGTGTTTTTTCATTGGATATTTCCAGGCCGTTAACTGTCAAGTAAGTGGAAATATTATTAATTTCCCATGTTGAAAAGACCTTTTTAATGTATTTTATTTCTCTCAAGGAAGTCTCCTTTTTAACGAAACATTCATCCAGATTGCTATATCATCAGCGTACTGAGCAACGTTTACATTATTTGAGACTTGAGTTGGTAGGTCATAGATCAAAATATTAAATAATAGAGGATATATTACGGAACTCTGAGGAATTCCCATGTTTACAGATCGTTTTTTCAGAGTATGTATTACCTATTTTAGTGACTATACTTCGGTCACTTATAAATGTTTTGATAAAATTATAAAGATTACCGTTGAGACCAATATGTTTAAATTTCAACAAAAGTCTCGCATGCCAGACTTGACGTATGCTTTTTTAAGATCAAAGAAGGTAGCTAAGACATTTTTCCTTTTTAGCAAACGATTTTTTATTTGATTGTTAACTTAACTAAATGGTCTGATGTTGATTGTGTTACCAATACCAAAACCTAATAAACCCCTTTCAGATCCAGGTAGTTACAGACCTATCTCGCTTACATCCCATGTTTAAAAACTAATGGAAAAAATTATAGTGAATAGACTGAGTTACTTTTGTGAGAAAAATAATATAATACCTATCAATCAGTCTGGGTTTCGAAAAGGGTGGGGTGTGTGTATGTCTCAGTAATTCTATGTGCGTGTGTCTGTGTGTGTGTCTGTCTGTGTGTCTGTGTGTGTCTATGTGTGTAGAAATCTAGAAAAAGGAGGTTTCAATTGGCATGATGATCTACGTTATTTCAAGCAGAAGAAGAACATGACATCTTTCTTACCCCCACTGTTCCTCTGATGTTTTGTTTTAGCCCGTCCGTGTTTCAGTGCTGTACTGGCAAGAGAATGACGAACAGCCCTCCATCGATCGTTTTCCCCTGCACTATATTTAGTGGAGAAAGTAAAGGCGGGCCGTCTACAGCCTACCCAGCTGCGAGTACCCTGGTATGTCAAGGGAAGGACAGTCTATCTTGGCCAGATAAAACCATGAACAAATAGTAGAATGTTGGTGTGTGTGGTGTGGGGGGGGGGGGTGGGTGGTGGGGTTGGTGGGGTTTGGTTTAGCATGGGTCATTGTCTTCATTGTCCATGCACGTTTATTTATCGAGAATAAAGAAAAAAGACAATCACCATCAACACCACCACACGAATTAAAAACAATCACCATCAACCCCACCATACGATAAAGCAATCACCATCAACACCACCATCACGATAAACACAATACCATCAAAACCACAAAGAATAAAACAAAAAACATCATCACACTTTAAAGATTTATACAATCACCATCAAAACCACCATATAGAATAAGACAATCACCATCAACACCACCATCAAGAATAAAGACAATCACCATCAACACCACCATCAAGATAAAGACATCACCATCAACACCACCATCAAAATAAACACAAACAACCATCAACACCACCGTCAAGAATAAAAACAAACACCACCATAAGAAAAACAAACACCATGAACACCCCATCAAGAAAAAAACACAAACACCATGAACCCCCCCATCAAAATAAACACAAACACCAAGAAACACCGCCACAAGAAAAACACAACACCATGAACCGCCATCAAGAATAAACACAACACCATGAACACCACCATCAGAAACACAAACACCATGAACACCGCCATCAAAATAAACACAAAACCATGAACACCGCCCTCAAGAATAAACACAAACACCCTGAACACCGCATCAAGAATAAACACAAACACCATGAACACTACCATCAAGAATAAACACAAACACCATAACCCGCCATCAAGAATAAACACAAACACCATGAACACCGCCATCAAGAATAAACACAAACACCATGGACACTACCATCAAGAATAAACACAAACACCATGAACACCGCCATCAAGAATAAACACAAACACCATGAACCCGCCATCAAGAATAAACAATCCCATCAACACCACCATCAAGAATAAAGACAATCACCATCAACACCACCATCAAGAATAAAGACAGTCCCATCAACACCACCATCAAGAATAAACACAAACACCATCAAAACCACCGTCAAGAATAAACACAAACATTATCAACATCACCATCAAGAATAAACACAAACACCATCAACATCACATCAAGAATAAACACAAACACATCAACATCAAC
>JAPXFY010002410.1:0-5000 GCA_030674185.1 Monoplex corrugatus
GGGGATAGGAATGGTAATAAGTAGACAGAGTAGACGGGGGATAGGAATGGTCATAAGTAGACAGAGGACAAAAATGATAATCAGGTGGACATGATAGAATGCGAATAAGAATTGTGATAGAGTAGACACGACAGACAGGGAAGTAGGAACATTGATAAAGTGGACAGCTTAGAAAGCGGACTGCGAAGAAAACAGAATAGAAAAGGGATAGAACTGGGAATAAAACAGACCGGATAGGAAGTCATAGAAATGACAATGAATTCGGACAAAAAGGAAGACAGGAATAGCTATAGACAAAACAGAAATGGGTTAGGGTTAGGTCAGAAACAATTCACACCTCCATGACAACTTCTTTACCAGCTTTTATCAACTTCACTTTTATGGCCGCATTCTTGCTGGAAAACTCAGTAACACACGCAGGCGCGTATATACATACACACACAATCACACGCATACGCACCTTCGCTCACATACGTGCATTCACATATGCACACATGCACGGTAGCGCATGCACAATTGCTCACACCACACACACACACACACACACACATACACCCCTCCTCCCCCCCCCCCCCCATTATCATTGCCATAAACCATTTATTTTTAGATCATCATAAAAGTTGTATTATATATATGTGTGTATGTGTGTGTGTGTGTGTGTGTGTGTGTGTGTGTGTGTGTGTGTGTGTGTGAGAGAGAGAGAGAGAGAGAGAGAGAGTGTGTGTGTGTGTGTGTGTGTGTGTGTGTGTGTGTGTGTGTGTGTGTGTGTGTGTGTTTTCTTTGATTTAACGTCTTTTCACTATGAGTGATATTAATCGGGGGAAAAAATGGGGGATGAGAGTTGGACGGGTTGGATTGGGATCAGAGGGGAGACAGAGTAAGACTAAGCAGGTGGGAAAATAGAAAAATGGGACAAGATCTTAACACTAACAATTAACATCAACAATGTGAAGGGAAAATTTTAACGCTAAAGTACAAACATCATAAACTGAAAGCAATGCATTAACAGGACTGTGAATCAATGATTCTGAAATTCTAACTGACAAAGATTGAGCTGAAGTTATTTCTTTAAAATGAGTTTCAGAATAGTTTTCTTGTGTAAACATTTTTGGTAAAAAAGAATGCAGCATTTTGCAGTAAAATAAACAGTGAAACAGCGTGAATTGTTCGCCGCAAATACACTTGACATTTTTACAATATTTTGTTTTCAATGCGTTCAGCTGAATACGAATATGAACAGCAACAATCGATCTCGAATGATATATAGAAGAATACTGCAATTTTTTACATACATTTTGAAATGAAAGTTTTATCATTTGTTTTGTCACAAATTTTTCATTGAAATGATCATGAAAACGAATCCATGAGGCTGATTCTAGCAAGCTGCAAGCTTCTTTTACGGAAAATTTTATACTTAATTCTACAGTATCATCAGAGTTGTGCGCACCTTGCTTAGCTGCTCTGTCAACTACTTCGTTGCCGTGAAGAGCAACGTGAGAAGGCACCCAGCATAAACTGATATCTGTACCTTTATTCCTTAAACGATGTATAAGATGATTAGCCTCAGTAATTAGATCAGATCTTGTGTCTGTATCAAAAGACTGTAAGGCATATAATACAGATTTTGAATCAACTAAGAAAACTACTTTGAAATATACAGGTTTAAGGTTTAATAGATAATGCAACGCTTGTATAATAGCGACTAATTCCGCTGTAAATATAGATATATTTGGCCCAATGAAAAATGACTTTGGTATTTTAAATTTTGAGATATAAAATGCTGCTCCAGCAGATTTATTTTCTAAGACTGATCCATCGGTAAAAATATAGAGGTGGGTACGGTATTTTTCATCGATGTGTTCTCTTGTTGTGCATATCGAAATGTTGATGTTTTCATATTTCTTAACATCTGTATAATCAATATCAAACGTAGCTCTAAGCATTTCTCATGTAGGGATAGGTGTTTGTGGATGGTATCTCAGCTATTTCATCCAGATTTATGTTAGACTGTTTGACCAAGTCAGATACATAAGTTGCAACAGTCATTTGTGATGCAATGTTGTTTGCTCGTTTTGGAAAGTCAACATCAGACCTGATTTTAATTTCCTTGCTCACAAAATTGTCCGTTTGTGAAGTAGTTCTAACGACAAACTTTGCTGTCGCTAGCTCACGATAGTTAGTCATAGACAGAATACCAGCAACTTTGCACGTTTCCAGGTTTGAAGCATGGCTGGTACACCTAGTGCAATTTTAAGACTTTTGCAGTCTAAATTTTGAATCTTCTTTAGTAAATATTTGGGTGCACTGAAGAACACTTCTTGCGCATAGGATGATTTGGATCTTACAAGTGCTGTTGATAGATGAAGTAGTATGTTTGTATTCATTCCCCAGGGTAATCTGCTTACTATCTTTAGAAAATTTAAGGCTTTTCTTGCTTTTGTTAAAATATAATCAAAATGGACATTCCAGTTTAATTTCGATGTTATAAAGACTCCCAGAAATTTTACAACCTGTTTGTAACATATCACTTCATCATGCAGTCTGAAAGTTGGCAAGTTACTTAAAGTACCACCAGGATTAAATAGCATCATGTTAATTTTTTCTGTTGACAATGACAGACCATTTTCTAGCATGTAGTTTCCAAGACTATCAAGATCAGTTTGATACAACTTCCTGATGTAATTCTGCGCTCTCTGGGGAATTGTCTTTTTTAAAGTAATGTTCATCCAGATACATATATCATCAGCGTACTGTACCAAAACAACACGATTTGAGAGTGCATTAGGAAGATCCTGTATAAGGATATTAAATAAAATAGGTGCTATCACTGAACCTTGAGGAATTCCCATGTCAAGACGTCATGAAGTAGAATAACTTGTTCCCACTCTTGCCTGAATTGTTCTATTGGCTAGATAGGACTTAATATAATTATACATATTGCCAGATAGACCAATAGATTTCAGCTTGTACAATAAACGTGTATGCCAAACTTGATCATAAGCTTTTTTCACATCAAAAAAAGTTGCTAAAACACTTTTTCTACGGGCAAACTGTTGTTTTATCTGAGTTGTAAGTTTAACCAGATGCTCGACTGTGGATCTCCCTATTCTGAAACCTGCCTGGATAACGTTATTTTTATTACAGTAATGTATGAGTCTGTTTAAGACCAATCTTTCCATTAGTTTGCTCGTATGGGACGTCAAAGCAATAGGTCTGTAACTGTTTTTGTTGTTTTTAGGCTTCCCAGCTTTTAATATGGGTATAACAATAGACTTTTGCCATGCCTGTGGTACAGTTCCACTCACCCAGCATTTCTGAAAAATTTTGTGTAAGAAAATAATAAAATTTTCTGGAAGATGCTTAATCATTTCAGTTGAAACTGCATCGACATCTACTGAACTCCTTTTGTTGTTTAGTGACAAGATTGAGTTTTTTAGCTCTTCTAAGGTGATTGGAGCATTAAACCAGCGATCATTCTGAGGTGTTGGATCAGTGAAGATAGGGTTGTTAGCTGCCATTTCTCTGTAGTGTTTGCAGGTAGGAGACAAACCATCTACTTTACTATTTTCAGCAAAGAGTTCTACAAAAGTTTCAGCTTTGTCCATGTCGGAAGGAAATTTGTGACATGTATCAATCATTATTGGACACCTAGGTAAGTTGGCTCCGTTTTTCATTTGATTCATTTTTGTCCAGACTTTATGGAAATCATTATACTCTGTAATTTCTTTGGTGCAGTATGATGCCCAATAATCTTTCTTTGCTTCAGCGATGATTTTATTACACTGGGTGTTAGCTTTTTTCATTTCCATCTGATCTTCAGGTGTTCTGCTTTTGATGTAGATTTTGAATTTCTTTTTTATACTGAACTGCTTTTTCAAATGCCTCTGTCCACCAAACATTACCCAAACGATTATTGGACGTAAAAGTTTTGAGTTTCGGGATGGAGAGGTCTGCAGCAGCTAGAACTGACTCCTGGAACTTAGAAAACATACCGTCTACATTTTCACTTTCATAATGCTTATATTCTTGTTTAGCAAGAGCAGTCTGAAACAAGGACCAATCAGCGCGCGTGTAATATTTTGGTATTATGTCAGGAGTGCTGTCTTTCATCCTGTTGTTGTCATTAGTTATTGTTATGATGATAGGTAAGTGATCACTTCCCAAAGTATCTCTGCGCGTGTCCCAGGTACAGCATGGTACTAATTCTGGTGATATTAGGGACAGATCGATGGCTGTTGCCCGGTGTTTGGAAACATCAGGAATTCTAGTGACACTCCCATCATTCAAAAGGTAAAGCGCATTGTCAACTACATTTTCTACCAATCGATTGCTTGTAACAGTACAACAGTCTTTTTCCCAAAGCAACACACACACACGCAAACACACACACACACACGCAATTTTGTCTATTGCTATTCCCGTGTGTGTGTGTGTGTGTGTGTGTGTGTGTGTGTGTGTGTGTGTGTGTGTGTGTGTGTGTGTGTGTGTGTGTCTGTGTGTGTGTGTGTGTGTGTGTGTGTGTGTGTGTGTGTGTGTGTGTGTGTGTGTGTGTGTGTGGTGTGTGTGTGTGCATTTCTACTGAATGTAATTTCCAGTGGATTTTGTAGATTTCACGTATGTAGTATTGCTAGATAGTTTGTAGTATATTCATACCTATTCAAATGGGGCTTTGACGTTTTTGTTTTCTTTTTAAATTAACGAGTTTCTTATTCCGAATCTGATTCTGATGATAATTCAACTTGTCCTCCAAGTGCCAGAAATCAACAAAGAAAATGTCATAACGGCTACCTCATTTAGCAACTGTCAAAGGGTATAAATGTAACTGTATGAATGTCTAGACAATCATTTTCCTGTGGAAGGTGGAGAGTTGAGGGGTGTTAAGACTGAAACGCCCCGCAGACGTGGCGGGAGATGATTGGTCCAGACGGCCCCGTAGTTAAATTTAGCCTACACAGCTTGACAGCTAATTTGCCAACTTTAAATCTGTCACTATCAAAGTC
>JAPXFY010002410.1:25000-27499 GCA_030674185.1 Monoplex corrugatus
TACATACATACATACATACATACATACATACATACATACATACATACATACATACATGCATACATACATACATACTATATAAATGCATACATACATACATACATGTACATACATACATGTACATACATACATACATACATACATGTACATACATACATGCACATACATATATACATACATACATACATACATATATACATACATACATACATGCATACATACATACATACATACATACATACATACATGTACATACATGCATGCACATACATACATACATACATACATACATGTACATACATACATGCATATATACATACATACATGCATACATACATACATACATACATACATACATACATACATACATACATACATACATACATACATACATACATGCATGCATGCATACATACATACATACATACATACATACATACATACATAAATACATACATACATACATACATAAATACATACATAAATACATACATACATACATACATAAATACATACATACATAAATACATACATACATACATAAATACATACATACATAAATACATACATACATACATACATAAATACATACATACATACATACATACATACATAAATACATACATACATACATACATACATACATACATACATACATACATACATACATACATACATACATACATACATACGTATGTAACAGAGTGCCTTGCTCTGTTACGGTCTTTCCCATTTACCTACAAAGCTCAAAGGCAACACAGTGTGATGTGCTTGCCTTGCCGAACAGCTTAATATGACTGTGCATTATTTGGCCAGTACATTATTGAAAGTCTACTCTATGCTAATGCTATCGAACAAACAGTATGGTATTTTACTCTCACCTTATCGACGGGTTACTCAACGTTTTGTTATCAATTATTTGTTCCATGTTTACAAATGCTAGTGCTTTTGTTTGTAAATGTAGACACCTTCTGTTTTATTAGAATGTAGTAGTTCATTCTTGCACATTGACATTGTTAGTTCACAAAATGTGCACTTTGTCATTGTATTTATGAAACTTATTTTTTGTCTTACAGGCACTGTCTTCTTTCGTTCTTCTTCTTCTTCTTCTTCTTTGATGTCTTCTTAATAATAAAGAGTCAAGCATCAAAACAAGGACTTGTCTTTTGATTGAGAAACTTCCCTTTCTGCTCTGGATACAAACGACCACCACAGCAATCAATCCCTTACCCCTTAACCACTCGCTCCATCTCACATACATACAATCATACATACATACATACATACATACATACATACATACATACATACATACATACATACATACATACATACGTACATACATGCATGCATACATACATACATACATACATACATACATACATACATACATACATACATACATACATACATGCATACATACATACATACATACATACATACATACATACATACATACATACATACATACATACATACATACATACATACATAGTTATTTAAGTTGTTCGTCCGTCGTGATCGACGATGACCAAGGATCATCACGTTCCATGTGTCCGGCTGTGACTGATGAAGCCGATTCGTGCGCGGAAGGCTCGACCGCAGATGAGACACATGTATTCTGCTGGATTCTGGACTTGGGAGTTGGCTCGGGATTTACGCAACTCTCGTTTCTTTTTGTGTTCCACTGATCCTGCTTTGTTCGTAGGAGGCGGCACCTTCGCCAACGCAGCTTCTCCATGATGAGCGGTCTTGTGTAAGGGCCTCCCATGTCATGGTGTCGATGCCGAAGTTTTTCAGGGACGCTTTAATTGTGTCCTTGAAGCGCAGCTTTGGCCTTCCTCGCGAGCGTAAGCCGTCTGCTAGCTCATTATAGAGCAATCTCTTCGGGAGACGCGTGTCTTGCATATGCACGATGTGTCCGGCCCATCTGAGTTGGGCTCTTCTGAGCAGGGTGTGAATGCCAGTCATCCCGGCCTGATCGAGGACATCTCTATCAGGTATTCTATCCTTCTAGGTGATCTTCAGGAGCTGTCTGAGGCAGTTGATGTGGAATCGGTTGAGTTTCTTGGCGTGGCATACAGAAGGGTTGGTAGAACGGCTGCCTTGTATACCTTCAGCTTGGTGGACAGTTTGATACCTCTCCTGTCCCATACCGATACCCTGAGGCGTCCGAAAGCTGAACTTGCTTTGGCAATGCGTGTGTCTACCTCAGTGTCTATGTTCACTGATCTTGAGATAGTGCTTCCGAGGTACGCAAAATTGTCCACAGCTTTCAGGGTTTCTCCCTCGACAGTGATGCTTGGTTCCGAGTACCGCTGTTGTGGTGCAGGCTGAAACATGACTTCGGTCTTCTTCGTACTGATGGTGAGTCCGAAGTTTGTGCAGGATGATGTCAATCGATCCATGCTCTGCTGCATTTTCGCTTCAGTGGTGGCGTTCAGAGCTCAGTCATCGGCGAACAGGAGGTCGTGGGCCCAGTCTTTTTCAACCTTGGTC
>JAPXFY010002411.1:0-27498 GCA_030674185.1 Monoplex corrugatus
ACTTCCGCGCCTGTCCACCCTCTGCAAAACAGTTAACCTTTTTAACTCCCTCACACTTTCCACCAGCTCACGAACTCAGAGTCCAACATCAATTGTATGTTCAATAGTCACACAGAGAGAGAGAGAGAGAGAGAGAGAGAGAGAGAGAGAGAGGAGAGGAGAGAGAGAGAGAGAGAGAAAGAGAAAGAGAGAGAGAAGAAAAAGAACAAGAAGAACAAGAACAAGACGAACAAGAATAAGAAAGAGAGAGAGAGAGACAGAGAGAGAGAGACAGAGAGAGAGAGAGAGAGGAGAGAGAGAGAGACAGAGAGAGAGATAAACAAACAAACAAACAAACAAACAAACATCCACTAACACACCAACACACACAAACGTATTCACACGCGTGCATACACACATACACGCACAAACATACGCACATACACACATAAACACACAAACACACACACACACACACACACATGCACAGAAACACACACATTCATGCACACGCCCACACAAACACACACACACACGCACGCCCGTGCACACGCACGCACACGCACAGAGAGAGAGAGCAGGAGAGAGAGAAGAGAAGACAGAGAGAGAGAGAGAGAGAGAGAGAGAGAGAGAGAGAGAGAAACAAACAAACACACGCTCATACAGACACACACAAACACACACACACACGCATGCACGCATGTGTATACACACATACATACATACACAAACACACACACACACACACACACACATACACACACACACTCACTCACTCAAACACACATACACATACAACACACACACACACACACACACACACACACACACACACACACACACACACACACACACGCACATACACACACGCACACACACACACACACACACAAACTCTGGTCGACACGAAATAATCTCTGTTAAAAAAACAATTGCTAATATTCGTTACTGACCTACATACCATTGGGCAGGGAACAATAATTCTCCAGACATACGACCAAGAGAGACAACCATCCACACTGTCCTTTCTTGCTTATCCCTAATTACCGTTCTTTTGAACATACATTTACAGACAGTTTACCATGTAAAACTACGATTTTTAACCCTTTGACTCCCGCACCATGTCCACCAACATCTTGTGTTGTTAACTATGCTAGCATTGAGTAGCAAAGCAAAAGCTCAGCCATTTGACTCCCTGAACTTGTCCACCAGCTGTCTGCAGCTGTATAGGGTGAGGGAGTCAAAGGGTTGAATTTTTTGCAGCCAGTTGTTCATGGCATATTTGCATTATTACCTTGACATCTTGGGTTTGGGTTTGTTAATAGATGTTCCCTATTTTCAGATTGAAACTGTTTGCCAGATTCTAAATTCCATTCATTTGTGGGCAGGACGATTTTTACCCTTTAGTTGCAAAGTTCCATTCATCGTGGACAGGATTTTTTTCTTCTTTAATTTCAAAGTTCCATTCATTTGTGAGCAGGATGATTTTCCTCTTTAGTTTCAAAGTTCCATTCATTTGTGGGCAGTATTTTTGTTTGTTTGTTTTGTTTTGTTTTGTTTTGTTTTGTTTTTGATAACCGTGGATTTAAGACCTAATAGTCTCTAGTTCAATCCCATTTCGCAACCTAAATGTTAATCTAAATATTAATGTACAGAGTGTCTCTTTAACAGTTCCTACTATGTCTCATGTTTGTTTGCTATTTTATTTCTTTGTACTATACTTTTCCAGTATCATATTTGGTGTTTAATACAAACTGATTAGCAAGGGCTGATGTATGTTGTCCTGTGTCTAATATCTACATTGCTGGAAAATAAAGTTTCATTTCATTTCCTTCTCTTCTTGCAACCGCCCACAACCACCCTTAACCAATCTCTCTCTCTCTCTCTCTCTCTCTCTCTCTCTCTCGATTTTGTTCGCTGAGCGTGAAAAGAAGCTTGCCTTTAACGGCATTATGGCTCAGGGAAATTGTGATCCACCCCCTTACCCTAACTTGATTGACTGGCGATTTGCACAGATACAACATGCACTACAATTACATTCAGCAGCAGTACAGAGAACCATGGAAGAAAAGTTCAGCAACTTAGACGACAAACTTTCACAGTTCTTTACTGAAGTCAGGAAGCTGAAGGAATGTATTTTTACAAATAGAGAATCAATTGACGATCTCCAAGAAAATAGCACAATAATGATGGACAGAATTGAAAAACTCGAAAGAAAACTGGAAGCAACTGAAAAAGAAGCTAAAGCATGTAACTTGATATTCATCAATGTAGCGGAGCAAGAATGGGAGGACGACTACGTCACAACCGAAATTATCGTAGAAGTCCTCAACGGTCACACAAGGAAACCAGACTGGTACAAAGAAGACATTGTACATGCGTTTCGAATTGGAAAACCGCGCACCCACGGAAGCGGTCCTCGTCCTGTCCTGGTGCAGTTTTGTCGCTGGGCTGACAAAATGGCCATATTGAGAGATCCAGAATTAAGAGACAGCATGAGGTTCAACGGAATCAGAGTGGCCTCCGACCTCACTACCTACCAAAGGGAAATGCTCGCATTTCATCGTGGGCTTGGCAAAACAGCGTACATTCACAGGGGAAAGCTCCATGTGAGGAACAGCCAGGACACATACCACCAGAAGTACAAAAATGGCCAATACTTCCCACCAGATACTACACAGTGCATGGAAGACTGGCCTCAGGCCCATGACATTGGACGTGAAGAATACAAAAACAGTAGAGATCCACGGCCCGTAAATACACACCCAGCAAGGCTCAACTATGGACATTATAACAGAGACCACCCCACCAACCATTACGACGATTTCGTTCAGGAAATGGTCACGAACCGAAGGAAGAAGAGACAAAACACCAGGATCTCCCTTACTGACAACGAACACCAATATCAACGTCCCAGGGACGTGTCAGAGAGGAGAGGACATTCCCATACAAACCCTACCTATAACAGAGACATCGAAAGTCACAGAAGTTGGAAGAGCCCTTTTCATCACGGTTCCAACCAAGATACCACCACACCTGTTGTTCCTGGAGACTTTTCTTATAGTGAAGTGACACAGAAAGGATGTCAGCGAGAACCGGTCATTACAGGACACAGGAGAGTGGTGTTCCTTAAAGACAGTGACAACAGACGACTCACTATTAATACAGGCAGACACCGACAAAATGATACCAACAGTTACCGCCAAGAAGGCACTGCCGTCACCCATGAAAATGTTTCACGACGAGCACGAGTCAATACCCAAATGACCCACGTTAAAGATGTTGGCAGAAAAATAACCAGAGAGGAGTGCGCACATGATCATACTGATAGAGACAGTGATGACAATAACGGTAGTGTTTCGTACACGGGCGATAATCATGGCGAGAAAGACGATAATAAAATCGATGTGACTGATGATGACTTATCAGTTGTCACAGACGAGGTTCAGGGTCAGAAGATAGTAGAAAACGACAATACTGAAATTGAAGCACCAAATGGTATTACAGATGTAAGAGACGATGTTAGTGTCTCACAAAGTGATGCGCAAAATGATAGTGACCTAGATGATGTTAGTCGTGAAGACACTGACAAAACAATGACACAAGTCAGAACAGCACTTAGGGCTGACACAGACAGAGAGTCAGATGAACACATTGACGAGTCCACTAGGCACACGCAAGCAGCACCTGTAGAATCCCAGCAGGATTCTGCAGAGAAAGAACAGGACAGTGGTTCATGTTCACCGAAGCAGCAGCGGCCAAAACGTACTGCCCCTCCTAAAAAGAGAAGCAGACAGATGCGCAGTACAACAGACAGGTCAGGCAGTCAGACCAGTATTCTGGACTCTATGAAAAGAACAGCTGCTGATAGCTCAAAAGGCGATAAAAGTATGAAATGTAAGTCCAAAGCTAGCTCTATGGGTGCCTCGGGCACTGATAAATAGGACATCGGCCGGGCCACTACAGCAAGTAGTAAAAACAAAAGAATAAGTTCTTTACCAGGAGCCCAAAATGTGGACGGATCCCAAATGAGATCGTGTCCATCAGTGGTGAATTTACATGTTCATAATGTTAATAATCCACAGATTAAATTTCTCACTTATAATGTGAATGGATTATTACCGAAACTGGATGATGAGGATTTCATTAATTTCATTTCGCAGCATGATTTCATTTGTCTCACTGAGACCTTTATAGCGAATGATTTTGATTCATCTTTGTTTCAAGAGTTTGTTGTATTTACACTAAAAGCAAAGAAACTATCTCATCAAGGAAGGTATTCCGGTGGAATAATAGTTATGATAAGAAAGACTTTAAAATCGTTTGTTAAACGAATTGAGGTTGGAAACGAAAATGCTATTATTGTTGAAATCAACAAAGATTTGTTTTCAACAAATAAACCTATAATGTTTGTATGTACATATATTCCCCCTCATGATTCCACATACTGGAATAATCAGCATGATGGGTTTGGTATGGAAGTGTTGGAACAATGTTTGTTAGATTTACAAGTTTCGCACGACGACTTTTATGTTTTGCTGACTGGTGATTTAAATGCAAGAACAGCTGATGGTAACTACTGTTCATTTGGATATGACAGTGGCAGTGTTTTAACTGACCTTTCGGTATACAGTGATTTTTTGAGACAGTCTCATGATTGCCGCACAAATGTTTTTGGAAACCAACTGCTCGAGCTATGCAGTATGTTTGACTGTATCATTTTAAATGGTCTGTGTAAACTGGACTTTGATGGTAGTTATACATACATTGGGGTTTCAGGGTCGAGTGTAGTTGACTATTTCATCGTATCATGTGATCTGTTTTCATCAATTAAAATTGCTGCATTAGATGTTGACAGTCTCACAGAATCAGATCATTTACCGGTTATAATGAAAGTGGAGCGAAAGCTTGAAACAGGAATAAAAGCGGAGGGAAAAGTATCAAAAAATAACATCACACAAAAGTTCATATGGCAAGAAAATAAGAAAGACGATTATACAAACAAATTACAAAGTGAGCACATTCAGAGAAGACTTACATTGGCTTCGGATACTCTAGACACTAATGTAGATAAGGCTTTAACCATATTTGTTGAATGTCTCAAAGAAGCTGGGGCTTGTATGTACCGTAAGAAATGTACAGAGAAGAGAAAAAGATCTGATTGGTTTGATGGTGAATGTGAGAAAGCAAAAGCGGAAAGCAGAAAAACTCTCAAACACTACAGAAAAACAAAAGATGAGGATGATAGAGTTGTGTATTGTGAAGCACGGAAGAAGTATAAAAAATTATTAAAGAATAAAAAACAGCAGTATAATAAACAAAAAGCAGAATGCTTAGCCAGAAATATTTCAAATTCATCGCAGTTTTGGACTGAGTTAAGAAATATAGGGTATGGTACCAAAAACAAACTCACTAACAATATAAGTATTGATGAATGGTTCAGTCATTTTAAAAACGTATTTCAAGATAACAGATCAACAAATGATGAGCGCTGCATTGTCGAAGTAGATTTAAATGAATCAACAGAACACCCATTAAATTCTAAGATAACTATAGAAGAAGTCAGAGAATCCATCAGAAAATTGAGGATAGGTAAAGCCAGTGGAATGGACGGTGTTACAGCCGAGATGTTAAAAAATGGTAACACAAATATCCATAATTTTCTTTTGAAGCTGTTTAACACTTTATTCGACCGAGGAATTTATCCTCAAGACTGGTCAAAAGCTATTATCATACCAATATTTAAGAAAGGAGATCCTGATAAAGTGGACAATTACAGGGGTGTGTCGTTATTAAGCATTGTTTCAAAATGTTACACATCAATACTGAATACTAGATTGTATGCTTGGTTAGAAAACAATAATTTAATATCAGAAAGTCAGGCAGGTTTTAGGAAAAAATATTCTACAGTGGATCAAATTTTCAGTCTGTACGCTATGGTTCAGAAAACTATGTGCAAGAAAGGTAGAAAACTATATGTTGCTTTTGTAGACTTTAAGAAAGCCTTTGATTCGGTTCAGCATGACAAACTCTTAAAGTGTATTCAAAATCAAGGAGTAAAAGGGAAGTTTTTGGTTTCGCTAAAAGCAATGTATGAATCATTATGCTCATGTATTCGGGCAAACCGGGAATTATCTGAAATATTCGATAACCCCATAGGTGTGAGACAAGGATGTGTCTTAAGCCCTACTTTATTTTCGGTATTAATAAATCAATTAGCCAATTGTATGGATGAAAAGGGGCGACATGGCATCCAGTTGATGCCAGGTTTAATGGAAATATTCATTCTTTTTTTTGCAGATGATGTAGCCCTTCTGTCAACAACACCAAATGGTTTGCAAAACCAGTTAAGAGTCTTGCAGACATACTGTGCCAGCATGAAACTGGAAGTTAATCTTGAAAAAACTAAGGTTATGGTTTTCAGAAGAGGGGGCTTCTTAGGACGACATGAACAATGGTTTTACAAAGGGACAAAACTGGAAGTAGTTAGTAAATATTGTTATCTGGGGTTCAGTTTCACGACAATGATTAGCACCAAGGCCGGCACAGAACATTTGGTGACAAAAGGTAAAAAAGCAACTTTGCTATTAAACAGGACTTTTCAAAAATATAAAGACATGACTATAGAAACTTTCTTCAAGTTGTTTGATGCAAAAATTCAACCTATTTTGTTGTATTCTTCTGAGATATGGGGACTTAACAGACTCGAGCATATAGAGAAAGTACATTTGGTATCGTGCAAAAGACTGTTGGGTGTTCCAGTCAGGACACCTAACAAGATGGTATATGGGGATTTGGGAAGATATCCTCTTTATGTCAACTCCTCAACTACCTGTCTTAGATATTGGTTTAAATTACTGGAAATGAATCCAAATAGGTTACCTTATAAGGCTTACCAAATGTTAGTGGAACTTGACAGGGCTGGGAAAGAATGCTGGGCTTCAAAAATAAGGAAAATTTTGTGTGAAACGGGATTTAATATCGTGTGGCTGCAACAAGGTGTTGATGATGTAAAAGCCTTTTTGCGTGTATTTAAACGGAGACTTGTAGACTTATATATTCAAGAATGGTCTGGGTCACTCAGAGACAGAGATAGGTATGAAAGCTACAGATCATTTAAGACTATCTTTGAAAAAGAGAAGTACATTGACTCTATTGATATATACTGTTTCAGAGTTGCCCTTTCACAAACAAGGTTGAACGTTTTACCACTAAACAATAATATAAATAGATACAGTGAATCTGATCAAGAAAAGGTGTGTCCATTTTGCAGGACAGAATCTGAAAACGAAGAACACTTATTATTTAGATGTTCCACTTACGCTGATCTCAGGGCGAAATTTTTAAAGGATTTAGTCAGCATGCCTATGTGCATACTGCTCCAATCAACAAATAGCCACCGAAGCCACAGCGTATCCAGATACGTTTTCCACGCCATGAATAGGAGAAAAAAATTGTTAAAAGGAGAAGAAAAGTAAATAGTTATGTAGATACTAGCACTACAATTTCAGACAATAATTAATTTCAATTGTAAAGAAAAAAAATGTTTATTTGAATATGAAAGGGGTGCTCATATAGAGACACATGTGCATAGGTGCTTGTGTATTCACATTGTCGTTGGTGTACTTATGTGCATATATAGGTGATAGTATCTACATTATGTATATGTGTGGGTACATATGTATATATATCTATGTATGTATATATGTATGAGTGATTATGTATGTGTGCGTGTATATAGATGTGTATGTGTGTATGTGCGTTTATACATAACTTTCAATTCAGTCTATGGCCTGAACCATTGCTGACCGCCGAAGATTGAGTTATCTCTGAACTAAAAGATGCACAAAGTGCTAAATATGCGTTGAATGATCATTTGGTATTGTCTCAATGTCAATTGTTTTGGTAAATGAGTGACTGATCTGCGATTAGTCTGATTAATGGATTGGCATTATGAATGTCTGTTTTTGCCAATTAACCGACTGTTTTGGGGTCGAATTGCTCTTATGTCATATATTTCTTGTTTCACTTCATTGTACATTAATTCCATTGATTGGTTTAGATTCACTGGTGAATAAATTGATAAACTGAACGCATGATTAGCTGACAACGGAATGATTATATGATTTGTTAATTGATGGCGATGGGTGGCTCACCGACTGATCGATTTATAGATTGATGGTTTTAGCTATTGATCGATCAGTGATTGAATTATGGAATGTATGGATGATTGATTCGCGTTATTTGAAGTAACGATTGCAAATTGATATATTGAACTCAGTTAAATTCTAGGTTATCTGGTCGATTAAGTCACTGGATCACTGATTAACTGGTTAAATGATTGATCGATTGATTGATTGAGAGAGGGAGTGATTACGTTAAGTGATTGTTACTGAAGTGATATCGATTGTACAGTTGGATGATGCATCTGACCCAGTCAATTGAAAGCTGATTTGTCAGTTGAATCACGGGCTGAATGGCGGATTATTTGATTGATCAACTGGTAAATCAGTTGATTGATTGGTTAATTGATTGGTTGACTGTTTGATTGATTGGTTGTTTGGTTGATCGATTGATGGATTGAGTGTTTATGTCAAGTACCTGTGGTTGAATATATTGATCAACTGTATGACCTCCGAAGGGTACAAGAAATGTCAGATCTGTGCACTAATTGAATGGTTTGTTTGTCTGATTGCCAGTTATTGTAAAATTGACAATTGGACGAATGATATAGATGCGGTTAATGACAAATATTCTTAGCTGGCCAGTTAAGGAATATGGACTAGAATACAAATGAAAGGACCACTGTAAATGCAAAGATGAATGTATCCCAGCTTATATGACGGTAAACGATAGAAGGGGACAATGTGACAGAGTTCACTGCAGTTTGAAAGTATAACTTGTATGAATGTATAAGAAAACCTGATCTCCTCCCCTCCCCTTTCCCATGCATGTATTGTGGCCTAAGGCCGATGTACAATAAACATTTTCTGAGTTCTGAGTTCTGAGTTCTCTCTCTCTCTCTCTCTCTCTCTCTCTCTCTCTTCTTCTTCTTCTTCTTCTTCTTCTTCTTCTTCTTCCTCCTCCCTCTCTCTCTCTCTTTCTCTCTCCCTCTCTTCCTCTCGCTCTTTCTGCCTCTCTCCTTCTCTTTCTCTCTCAAACACACATATACACACACAAACACACACGCGTGCGCTCACACGAACATATATTCTGTCTCTCTGTCTTTCTGCCTTTTCCTCTGCCTCCCTCTCTCACTCGCTCAGTCATTTATTCACACACACACACATACACACACACACACACACACACACACACACACACACACACACACACACACACACACACACACACACACACACACACACACACACACAAACACAGGATTCTAGTGAATAGATTGAGTTGCTTTTGTGAGAAAAATGATATAATACCTATTAACCAATCTTGGTTTCAAAAAGGTAGATCAACATCAGACCATATAGTTAAGTGAACAACTCAAATAAAAAAATCAGTTTGCTAAAAGGAAAAATGTCTTAGCTACTTTCTTTGATTTAAAAAAAGCATACGATCAAGTCTGGCATGCGAGACGTTTGTTGAAATGAAAACATATTGATCTCAACGGTAATCTTTATAATTTTATAAAAAGCATTTATAAGTGACCGAAGTATATTCGTTAAAATAGGTCATACATACTCTGAAAACCGATCTGTAAACATCGGAATTCCTCAGGGTTCCGTAATATCTCCTCTATTATTTAATCTTTTGATTTATGACCTACCAACTCAAGTCTCAAACAGTGTAAACGTAGCTCAGTACGCTGATGATATAGCGATCTGGATGAATGTTTTGTTAAAGAGGAAGACTTCCTTGAGAGAAATAAAATACATTAAAAAGGTCTATCAATATGAAATTAATAATATTTCCACTCACTTGACTGTTAACAGTCTGGAAATATCCAATGAAAAAACACACATGATGGTTTTTAGTAATGGTCTCAGTCCGAAAGAAGTACTATTGTTTAAAATTGATGATGAGGATCTGAAATATATTACTCACGTGAAATTTCTGGGAGTACAATTGACTTCCAGTTTACAGTGGAAAGAACATACTGATGCCTTGTTATATAAAGCTATGAAAAGCTGTAACTTAATGAAAATTATTAGTAAGAAGTCCTGAGGACAGGACACTAAAACGTTCTTACATCTGTGGCTGCGTCTATGCTAGCTGAATGGGTAGCGCAAACTGTGTTGGGTTTGAGAAATTCTACGTGGGAGAAAACTCCGTGACTCTCAGGAGTTATGTTACTTAGTTGTTGTTACATCTTGTCACAGCTTTAGTCAGATCTAAGTTGGCTTATGGCCAAGAGGTCTATTTTTCAGCTCCAAACTGCTATTTGAAAAAAAACTTCAAAGCTCAGGTAGTAAAGCTGTTAAATGTGCTCTTGGGGTGCCAGTGTTTACAAAAACACAAGAAGTCTATTAAACAGCTGGCATCCTTCCCTTGGAAGATTGGAGGAAGTTATCAACTGCTAAATGTGTAGTTAGAGCAAATGCAGTAGCTAATTATGCCAGTACGGAACTTAAAATTCGGTCTGACATCCATTTCCCCAAGAGAGCAAGAACAATAAAGTCACAAGAAACAATATCCTCTTACACAAATGAGCTCTTCAAAATTTCTCACGTATTACCTAACAAAGTTTCACATAAAATGATATGTTGTCCTCTACCCCCCTGGGAATTGTCCACTGCTACTTTTGATATTAACTACACTGATACTGACTTGACAAAAGATATTAATCCACACTTGTTAGCAATTGATGTTCTGTCACATCTACACAAAAAATATTTACATTACTTAAAAATATTGACATATGGCTCTGTTCTAGATGATGGTAAAGCAGACGCCGGCTTTCTAATTCCTAAATTTAAAGTAGAAAAGGCTTACTCTTTAGGACAGGGACATTCAATCTTCACTTCTGAATTAATTGCCATCCTAATGGCACTGAAATACATAGTAGATCTACCCATAACTTTGTTTAGTATCCTATTATGTAAAGATTCGAAATCTGCATTACAATCCCTAAAACGTTGCAAATATAAAGTAAATAGTACGTTAATATTTGAGACAAAATGTCTAATTCATTGTTTAATAACAAATAATGCACAAGTTACTTTTTGTTGGACCTCATCATATTGTGGTATCCTATATGACGATCGGGTCGACAGAATAGCGAAAAATGCAGCAATGAATAGGGCTGGCGGTACTTAACTTGATTTACCACTCTCTGAACATGAAATGAATGCTATATTAGAAAACAAAGTAAAAGCGCAATGTGCTCTTCACCCCTTCTCGGTAAATTACCAGGATTTTACAAGACAAGAGATATCTTTAGCTTACAGATTATCTCTCAACACACTTCGAACTAAATTTAGTAAAACCATCAAATGTATCTCTGGTGATTTTATAACAGTTAATCACCTTTCGTGTTGTCAGCGAATGCGACCTTATTTCCATGCGTCATTTACAAACTCAAAACAGAAACATACTGATTTCACACTGTATTTACACATTGCTAGGCGTTTACTGCACAGTCCCGTACGTCGTTTTCTTTGATTCAGTCCAATTGATTTAGACCTGTAACTCGCACCTTTTTTCTTTTTTCTTTTCTTTTTTTTTCTTTTTTTTTAAAACGTTTTTCATTCGATAAGACAATCCTCTGCTCCCCTTGTACCTCACCAGATCATAACAGATCACTTGTCATACGCCAGCACAGGACCTTACATGCACGTAGCACACAGACACACAGACTCACAGACAGACAGACAGACAGACTCACACACACACACACACACACACACACACACACACACACACACACACACACACGCATACATACATACACACAACCCTGAGCAAACCGATGAAGCCTGACAATGTAAGGGTCTGATTGTTTCTCTTGTTGGTTAAATTGTTGATGTTACCTTAATTGATACATGCCTTCTGATTTCATAGATACGTTCATCTCATGGACACCTTTCTTTTCGTCTAAAGCATTATGTGAATAGACATTAAAAGAAATAATCTAACGAAAACACAAACACACACACACTATACACACACAACACACGCACAAAACAGAACCACACGCACACACAACAAAAAAACATAGGAACACACTCACAAGAACAACACCAGACACGACACACAGACACACACACCACACACACAACACACAACACACACAACCATCTCAAACAACTCATACCACACACGCACGCATGCACACATAGCACGCACACACCACACCACACACACACCATACACACACACCACACACATACACACACACACCACACACACAATACACACACACACAAAACACACATACACACACATACACACACACATAAAACACACACATACACACACACACACACCAACACACACACACACCACACACACACACACACACACACACACACACACACACACACACACACACACACACAGTCACTCACAGGATAGTAGTACAAGATGATGACGTTTAACACTGCGGACACTGCATAGAAGCATCCTGTAATTATCCCTGTAACACACACACACACACACACACACACACACACATATATATATATATATATATATATACACACACACACAAACAAACACACACACACACACACTCACACACACACACGAACACACACACACACACACACACACGCGCGCGCGCACGAACGCATGCACGCACGCACACATACACACACACACACACGATGTCATTTTCGTCTGCTCCACAAAATAACAAGAAATGCTTTTTACTGTTTTTTCGTCAAGTTTTGTGTACCTATTCTTTATTGTCTTATTGTCTTTTTGTGAACTCTTTACAGAGGCCAGTTGGCCAAACACCTGCAAAACACTTGTGTGGTTATGTCTCGGGTTTGTCATCTCCCAACCTTGTCATTCGGTTTGTAAACAAGGTAACTGATGATTAGGTGGTTGACAAGTTTAGATATGTGGAAATGTTCTTCTCACCAGAAAGGCAGATGCACATCTGAAATAGCCAACAAATTCGGCCAAGCCAAATCGGCATTCAAGAAGATGCAAAACATTCTTACCAACAAATGCTTATCAAAGTCAGAACAAAATTGAGACAACTGAAATGAGTTTTCTGACAAGAATGTTGAGAATTCTGTGGACAGGAAAGAAAACAAACGAGACAGTCTTGAAAGAGGCAGACAAAAGAAGATCGTTAAGAAAGAAGATTAGAAATCCAGTCATCATCACTATCGTCATCGTCGTCATCATGTGCCCTGCCGCATGACGTTGGTGATCATGGCCCTCCATATAGATATATCCCTTGTCGCCGCGAGTATATCTCCCACCCTCTCTGTCCTCAGCCATCCTGGAAGTCCGTCCAATATTTTCTTCCCGGATCTTCCTAGAATTCTCTTTCCCTCCAGCTTTCCTGTTATGACCAGGTGCTCAAATTTCTTTCCTTATAAAATGTCCTATAAATGTTGCTTGTATTTTCCTTATCTTCTTCAATAATGTTCTTTTTGTGTTTCGCTCTTTGAAGACTGGTTGGTTTGTTTTCTTTGGTGTCCATCGAACTCTTAACTAGCTTAGAAACACATTTAACCTGCCTCAATCTTGTTCTGACTTTGCATATCAACTGTCCACGCTTTGCATCCTTACAATATTATCAGTTCTATATAACACTGAAGAACGCTCTTTCTGATGTTAATTGACAAGCGTTTGTTGGTAAGAACGCTTTTTATTTTCTTGAATGCCGATTCTGTTGGCTATTTCTGATAAGCATCTGCCGTCTGGTGAAATGAATGTCCCCAGATATTTAAACTCACCAACTTACCATAGATCATAGTGGCAATAAAAGCATGGGACAAAAACCTTGTGTGGCAGTTAGTTACTCACCATAGGTGATCATAAGGACGACGAATCCTCTGTTTTTCAAGAGGTTGATGAGGGACTTGGTGTAACTGGTGTGCAGTTCCGTTTCTAGCCGCCGTCTTTGGGCTAGATTGGGAGGTCTGGGTGGTTCATTCTGAAAAACTGTGGTTTGTTTTCATTTAGTTATCTAGCTGATTTTTGTGTGTGTTTGTATTTTTTGTTTGTTTGTTTCATTCTGAAACACTGTTATTTGTTTTCATTTATTTATCTAACTGATTTCTGTTTGTTTATTTGTGTTCGTTTGTTCGTGTCATTCTGAAAGATTATTATTTGTTTTCATCTATTTATCTAACTGCTTTTGGTGTGTTTCTTTGTGTGGTTGTGTTGTTTTTGTTTGTTTGTTTGTGTTTGTTTGTTTGTGTTTGTTTGTATCATTGTGAGACACTGCTGTTTGTTTTCTTGTATTTATCTAGCTGATTTCTGTTTGTGTGTGTGCTTGTGTGTGTGTGTGTTTGTTTGTTGGTTGGTTTGTGTTTGTTTGTTTCATTCTGACACACTGTTATTTGTGTTCATTTATTTGTCCAATTGCTTTTTGGTTGCGTGTTTCTGCGTTTGGTTGGTTGGTTGGTTGGTTGGTTGGCTGGTTGGTTGGTTGGTTGGTTGGTTGGTTGGTTGGATGTTTGTTTGTATTTACTTGTTTGTTTTTTGTGTTTGTTTGTTTGTTCATTCTGAAACAATATTTGTTTTTATTTGTTTATCTAGCTGCTTTTGGTGAGTTTCTTTGTGTGTTTGTTTGTTTTTGTGTTTGTTCATTTGCTGTTTGTTTGTTTGTTTCACTCTGAAACATTATTATTTGTTTTTATTTATTTATCTAGCTGCTTTTTGTTTGTGAGTTCCTTTGTGTGTGTGTTTGTTCGTTTGTTGGTTTGTGTTTGTTTGTTTGTTTCATTCTGAAACCTTGTTATATGTTTTCATTTATATATTTAGCTGCTGTTTGTTTGTGTGTTTCTGCGTTTAATAGGTTTGTTGGTTGGTTAGTTGGTTGGTTGATTGGTTTGTTGGTTGGTTGTTTGGTTGGTAAGTTGGATGGATGGTTGTTGTGTATTTATTTATTTATTTATTTATGTGTGTTTATTTGTTTCTTTCATTCTGAAACATTGTTGTTTTCATTTATTTATCTAGCTGATTTTGGTGTGTTTTTGTTTGTTGTTTGTTTGTTTGTTTGTTCGTTCGTTCGTTCGTTCGTTCGTTCGTTCGTTTGTTTGTGTGTTTGTTTCATTCTGAAACATTATTATTTGTTTTCATTTATTTATCTAGCTTCTTTAGGTGTGTTTCTTTGTGTGTGTGTGTGTGTGTGTTTGTGTTTGTGTTTGTTTGTTTGTTTGTTTGTTCGTTTGTTTGAAAGAAAAAGTGTTTGTTTTTCATTATAATAATATTATCTGTGGAATAATCAATCAAGCACATAAACATAAGAAAGCATTCATATATGAATACAACATCTGCCTTTTACACAGCAAAAACCCAAAATATACCTGGCACTGAGGAGTGCCGTTTCTGGGGAAAATTGGCGGTGAAAGAGTTAAGATTAACCATTTTTTATTCCTCCCTTTTTTCAGTCGGGCTGATTGTCCCAAATTGGGCATTGAGGGGAGGCAGACTGCACGATCAGCAGTGAGGCGATAGGCTTCGAAACAAAATAAATACTGAAACGCTGTGAGACATTAAAGCCTCCTACACATCATATATCAAGGTCTTGCTTGGTCTGCCTCTCACTTTGAATGCAGTTATCCTTTTGTTACATGCTTGTTGGTCCAGCTGGAGGGTTTATATATTTGTCAGATGACAAGATTACTGAATTCTCTGATGTTAAATGTGATGGTGGGTTGGTGTGGCATTCACCATTTCAACTCTCATTGTAACGATGACAGTTGATACGGTGAATGTATAATGATGACAGTTGATCTGGTGAATGTATAATGATGACAGTTGATATGGTGAATGTATAATGATGACAGTTGTTATGGTGAATGTATAATGATGACAGTTGATATGGTGAATGTTCAATGATGACAGTTGATACGATGAATGTATAATGATGACAGTTGATATGGTGAATGTATAATGATGACAGTTGATATGGTGAATGTATAATGATGACAGTTGATACGGTGAACATATAAGGATGACAGTTGATATGGTGAATGCATAATGATGACAGTTGAAATGGTGAATGCATAATGATGATAGTTGATATGGTGAATGTATAATGATGACAGTTGATATGGTGAATGTATAATAGTGAGAGTTGATACGGTGAATTTATAATGATGACAGTTGATATGGTGAATGCATAATGATGACAGTTGAAATGGTGAATGCATAATGACTGTTGAACTGGTGAATGCATAATGATGACGATTGAAATAGTGAATGCATAATGGTGACAGTTTAATTGGTGAGTGCACAATCAGTTTGATGAGTCATGTAACAAAAATTCTATTAAGAATAATCATGATGAGGACAAGGAATAGAATCAAGAGAGAAATAGCAGATGAACAATGTGGATTTGTGGAAGGGAAAGAAACTATTAATCCCATATACATCAGAAGAACTGTCACAGAGAGATCAATCGAGATGAATAAGGATTTATATTTATGCTTTGTTGATTATACCGAGGCTTTTGATCAGGTAAATAATGAATAATTGATCAGCCAATAGAAAGACTTAATATTGATGGAAAAATCTACAAATAGTCAGAAGTATGTATTGGGAACAAACAGCTGCAATAAGAATAGAAAACGATATAAACTCTTTCCAAAACATCAAATGAGGTATCATACAGGGTTGTGTTTTGTCACCAGACCTGTTTTCACTTTACAGCGAAAACATCATGAAAACCCTAGAGGAAGACCCTGGATTAAAGGTTGGAGGAAAAATGATAAACAACATTCGATACACAGATGACACCGTGCTCATTGCAGAAACTGAAAGGGACCTACAAAACCTTGTGAATATACTAGAAATAGAAAGCAAAGGTAAGGGGCTGGAACTAAACAGGAGGAAGACTGAAGTCATGGTGATCAGTAAAACATGAAATACCCTCATGCAAAATAACAGCAAATGGCACAAACTTGAGACAAGTTGATAAGTTTAATTACCTGGGAACGATCATTTCACCAGACGGCAGATGCACAGCAGAATCGGCCAAGCCGAAACAGCATTCAAGAAGATGAAAAGCGTTCTTACCAACACATGCCTATCAATTAACATCAGGAAGCGAGTTCTTGAATGTCATATAGAACCAATACTGTTATACGGTTGTGAGTTGGGGACAGTCAACAAGCAAAGCCAGAACAAGATTGAGGCAGCCGAGACGTGGTTTCTAAGAAGAATGTTGAGAGTTCCATGGACAGCAAAGACAACAAACGAGACAGTCTTGATGGAGGCAGACACAAGAAGATCATTCATAAGGAAGATTAGGAAAAGACAGGCAACATCCATAGGTCACTTTATGAGGAAAGGGGAATCGGAGTACCTGGTCACAACGGGAAAGCTGGAGGAAAAGAGAGCACCAGGTAGACCCAAGGAGAAGATATTGAACGGACTTACAGAGTGGCTGAAGACAAAGAGGGTGGAAGAGATGCTTGAGGCAATAAGAGACAAACAGATGGAAGTCCATGATCGCCAACGCCTTTGGCAAGGCACCTAATGATGATGATGGTAATGATGACAATTTAAATGGTGAATGCAGCACCAGTATTCAATACTGCGTATATCACAATGGAATCTGCCCATTGCTGACAGTACAATTGTGCAAAACGTATGTTCAGACAAAGGGTGCCATTATCTGAACGGCGTCCGATGTGGTTAATTATCATTAAGAAATAACACAGGTAATAGCAGTATACATTTATGGTGCGTCTAACACTGCTTTATGCGCTTATTATTCTACAAAACAAAAGGAAATACATATATACATCTGAGATACATACACTAATGTTACCCATTAACATCATGCACATACTCTCAATAGCGTCCTCATACAACACATAACAAAAACGCACTAAAACAGGATGAAATATGATCAGCATAATGATTTAACCCTTTGACTCCCGCACACATCAACCAGCTGCAAAAGCTTAACCCTATGACTCCTTCACCGTATCCACCAGCTTTCTGCCGTATCCACGAACTTCCAGCTGGAAGCTGGTGGATAGTGTAAGGGAATTAGAGGGCTATATTTTGGTTTTGCTAGCATGGTTGACAATGCAGAATGCTGGTGGACAGGGTGCGGGAGTCAAAGGGTTAAATTAATTAAACAGAAGGATTCACAGAAAAGATGGGTTTAAGTTGTTTTGAAATACGAAACGTTTAAGCAAAATTGTTTAGTTCAAAGGGCAGATTATTTCACAGAAAAGATCCAAAATGGGCAAAAGATCGGAAAGCGCGAATCTAGCGTCTGTATTGAGGGATTTTGAACAGCGGAGTATCAGAAGAAGAGTGAAGAGTACGAGTAGTTGGGAGATACAAGAGGCAGCAGTACCAGAGACAACTTTGTAATACATACAATTCAGTTTCAGTTTCAGTTTCAGTTTTTCAAGATGTCTTCGCGCTCGGAATGAATTCCATATGCACTAACTTCAATGGTGCCACGTACTGATGATCATGGCACATGCCTTAAGATTGTACGTAATCCCTTGAGATGGTCTATAATACATACAAACAACCTTGCATCTAATACGCTGCTGAATAGGAAGCCGGTGGAGCATTCAAACAAGAATGTTGAACTCTCATAGCGAGAAGCAAAATGTTGAACTTTTTGCAGAAACTGAACAACAGATAAAGGAGCACTAATAAGAAGACTGTTACAGTAATCTAGACGACAAAGAGATTACGAGAGTTTTTTTTTTAAGGATCATCGCACTCAGGGAGTTACCTTTGTGCTCACCTTTTTTTTTCCCGTCCCATTTTCTACGCCACCTTAATGGCCGCAGAAGCTGTCACAGTATTTTACAATGCGATGATGATGACATCGATGGAGATGATAATCATGATTCTACGGAGTTCCGGCTAGGATTGACACTTCGTGACAGGGCTGTACTCTACGCTTACTATCATAACGTATCCTGGCGCCAACGAGGCCCGGGAGATACAGGCACCTGCGGTACTGGTCAGATCTGAGCAACACCCTCAATGACGCATCCGTGAAGTGGATGAGACTCGACTGTGTGGTCCCAGTCTTCCCAATGAGCCCAACCCTGGGTAGGAGCCGGTTAGAGCTGAAAAATCCAACAACGATATAGTCTTGAATGGACTGATGGGGAGTCGAACCCACAACCTTCCAGTCGGTAGTCCGTTGCGCTAACCACTACATCACGGCGACTGGTGATTCCGAGAGTTTTAGCTGCTGAATATGTGAGATGTCTAGAGCTGATGCGACTGAATTCCTGATCGTCTTGTAAATTTAGTCTGTTCTCTAGTCGTTTTATCTTTTAGGTCTTATCTTTCTTTGTTTTCACCCTTGTTCATAAAGTTCATTTATAAATAAATACTGGACGGACTTGCAGGGTGGCTGAGGACAGAGAGGGTGGGAGATGTATTTGCAGCGAGCAGGATCGCCAATGCCATGCGGCAGGGCACATGATGATGATGAAACAAGACGATGAAAAATACGCAGTAATGTTTCATTGTATAAACAATGAAATATACAATGAATTGTAAATCAACGTGTATATAAAACAACAAACAACAACAACAATCAACGTGTATATAAAACAACAAACAACAACAACAAACACAACGTGTATATAAAACAACAATCAACAACAACAATCAACGTGTATATAAAACAACAAACAACAACAACAATCAACGTGTATATAAAAACAACAAACAACGTGTATATAAAACAACAAACAACGTGTATATAAAACAACAAACAACGTGTATATAAAACAACAAACAACGTGTATATAAAACAACAAACAACGTGTATATAAAACAACAATCAACGTGTATATAAAACAACAAACAACGTGTATATAAAACAACAAAACAACGTTTATATAAAACAACAAACAACGTGTATATAAAACAACAAACAACGTGTATATAAAACAACAAACAACGTGTGTATGAAACAAAATCAACGTGTATATAAAACAACAATCAACAACAATCAACGTGTATATAAAACAACAATCAACGTGTATATAAAACAACAAACAACGTGTATATAAAACAACAAACAACGTGTATATAAAACAACAATCAACGTGTATATAAAAACAACAAACAACGTGTATATAAAACAACAATCAACGTGTATATAAAACAACAATCAACGTGTATATAAAACAACAAACAACGTGTATATAAAAACAAACAAAACAACAAACAACGTGTATAAAAACAACAATCAACGTGTATATAAAACAACAAACAACGTGTATATAAAACAACAAACAACGTGTATATAAACAACAAACAACAACAACAAACAACGTGTATATAAAACAACAATCAACGTGTATATAAAACAACAAACAACGTGTATATAAAACAAAAAACAACGTGAATATAAAACAACAAACAACGTGTAATCAAACAACAAACAACGTGTATATAAAACAACAAACAATTTATATAACAACAATTAACGTGTATATAAACAACAAACAACAACAACAAACAACGTGTATATAAAACAACAACAACGTGTTATAAAACAACAAACAACGTGTATATAAAACAACAAACAACGTGTATATAACAACAACAACGTGTATATAAAACAACAATCAACGTGTATATAAAACAACAAACAACGTATATAAACAACAAACAACGTGTATATAAAACAACAAACACGTGTATATAAAACAACAAACAACGTGTATATAAAACAACAAACAACGTGTATATAAAACAACAAACAACGTGTATATAAAACAACAAACAACGTGTATATAAACAACAAACAACGTGTATATAAAACAACAAACAACGTGTATATAAAACAACAAACAACGTGTATATAAAACAACAATCAACGTGTATATAAAACAACAAACAACAACAACAAACAACGTGTATATAAAACAACAATCAACGTGTATATAAAACAACAAACAACGTGTATATAAAACAACAAACAACGTGTATATAAAACAACAAACAACGTGTATATGAAACAAAAATCAACGTTTATATAAAACAACATCAACAACAATCAACGTGTATATAAAACAACAATCAACGTGTATATAAAACAACAATCAACGTGTATATAAAACAACAATCAACGTGTATATAAAACAACAAACAACGTGTACATAAAACAACAAACAACGTGTATATAAAACAACAAACAACGTGTATATAAAACAACAATCAACGTGTATATAAAACAACAAACAACGTGTATATAAAACAACAAACAACGTGTATATAAAACAACAAACAACGTGTATATAAAACAACAAACAACGTGTATATAAAACAAAAAACAACGTGTAATAAAAACAACAAACAACGTGTATATAAAACAACAATCAACGTGTATATAAAACAACAAACAACGTGTATATAAAACAACAATCAACGTGTATATAAAACAACAATCAACGTGTATATAAAACAACAAACAACGTGTATATGAAACAACAAACAACGTTTACATAAAACAACAAACAACGTGTATATAAAACAACAATCAACGTGTATATAAAACAACAATCACGTGTATATAAACAACAACAACGTGTATATAAAACAACAAACAACAACAACAAACAACGTGTATATAAAACAACAAACAACGTGTATATAAAACAACAATCAACAACAAACAACGTGTATACAAAACAACAATCAACGTGTAACAAAACAACAATCAACGTGTATATAAAACAACAATCAACGTGTATATAAAACAACAAACAACGTGTATATAAAACAACAAACAACGTGTATATAAAACAACAAACAACGTGTATATAAAACAACAATCAACGTGTATATAAAACAACAAACAACGTGTATATAAAACAACAAACAACAACAACAAACAACGTGTATATAAAACAACAATCAACGTGTATAAAAAACAACAAACAACGTGTAATAAAAACAACAATCAACGTGTATATAAAACAACAATCAACGTGTATATAAAAACAAACAATCAACGTGTATATAAAACAACAACAAACAACGTGTTATATAAAAACAACAATCAACGTGTATATAAAACAACAATCAAACGTGTATATAAACAACAACAAACAACAACAACAAACAACGTGTATATAAAACAACAAACAACGTGTATATAAAACAAACAAAAACAACAAACACAACAACAAACAACGTGTATATAAAACAACAATCAACGTGTATATAAACACAACAACAAAACAAACAACGTGTATATAAAAACAACACAAACCAACGTGTATATAACAACAACAACAACGTGTATATAAAACAACAAACAACGTGTATATAAACAACAAAAACGGTAATAAACAACAACAACGTGTATATAAAACAACAATCAACGTGTATATAAAACAACAAACAACGTGTATATAAAACAACAAACAACGTGTAATAAAACAACAAACAACGTGTATATAAAACAACAACAACGTGTATATAAAACAACAAACAACGTATAAAACAACAATCAACGTGTATATAAAACAACAAACAACGTGTATATAAAACAACAAACAACGTGTACATAAAAACAACAAACAACGTGTATATAACAACAACACAACAACGTGTATATAAAACAACAATCAACGTGTATATAAAACAACAAACAACGTGTATATAAAACAAACAAAACGTGTATAAAAACAACAAACAACAACAACAAACAACGTGTATATAACAACAACAAACAAAACAACAAACAACGTGTATATAAAACAACCCATAACGTGATATAAAACAACAAACAACGTGTATATAAACAACAACAACGTGTATATAAAACAACAAACAACGTGTAATAAAACAACAACAACGTGTATATAAAACAACAAACAACGTGTATATAAAACAACAAACAACGTGTATATAAAACAACAAACAACGTGTATATAAAACAACAAACAACGTGTATATAAAACAACAATCAACGTGTGTATAAAACAACAAACAACGTGTATATAAAACAACAATCAACGTGTATATAAAACAACAATCAACGTGTATATCAAACAACAAACAACGTGTATATAAAACAACAATCAACGTGTACATAAAACAACAAATATATAAAACAACAATGGACGAGTACATAAAACTATAGTCAACAAATACATAAAACACAGCCATACACATGCTGGCTTTCTCGTTAGCATGGATTGCTCGACATTTTCGTTTCACACAAAGTGAGGACGGATGGGAAATGGAACACCAAAACTCTGTGACACGCTGGCTTTGATTACAGGCCTGGGAAAGACAACAGCTGGACAGACTATCAGTGTACGTGCGGGGTTTCAGCCCTTTGACCCCCGCACCCTATCCACCAAGTGCAAAACTTAACCCTTTGACTCCCTCACCCTATCCACCAACTGCAAAATCTTAACCCATTTACTCCCTCATCCTATCCATCAACAGCAAAAACTTAACCCTTTGACTTCCGCACCCAAACCACAAACAGCAAAAACTTAACCCTTTGACTTCCACACCCAAACCACAAACAGCAAAAACTTAACCCTTTGACTCATTCACCCTATCCAGCAGCTTCCTTACAGGAGAGGGTGAGGAAGTCAAAGGATTAAGTTTTTGTTTTTGCTGGCATAGTTGACAATACAGGATGCTGGTGGATAGGGTGCGGCAGTCAATGGGGTTAAAATGTGTGTAGACGGATACGCTTGTTAAGCGGGTAAATGTCGGATTGAATAGTTGCAGTGTCTAGGTTCGATCCTGCATGACGTACTTCCCGCCTTGTGGGTGAGGAATGGAGGTTGACCCACATCCACCAGGTGCACATGTGTATAGGTCTGTTGACCACATCTACCAGGGCCACATGTGTATAGATCTGTTGACCACATCCACCAGGTCCACATGTGTATAGATCTGTTGACCACATCTACCAGGTCTACATGTGTATAGATCTGTTGACCACATCCACCAGGTCCACATGTGTATAGATCTGTTGACCACATCTACCAGGTCTACATGTGTATAGATCTGTTGACCACATCTACCAGGTCCACATGTATAGGTCTGTTGACCACATCTACCAGGTCCACATGTGTATAGGTCTGTTGACCACATCCACCAGGTCCATATGTGTATAGGTCTGTTGACCACATCCACCATGTCCACATGTGTATAAATATGTTGACCACATCCACCATGTCCACATGTGTATAGGTCTGTTGACCCCCATCCACCAGGTCCACATGTGTATAGATCTGTTGACCACATCTACCATGTCCACATGTGTATAGGTCTGTTGACCCCCATCCACCAGGTCCACATGTGTATAGATCTGTTGACCACATCTACCATGTCCACATATGTATAGATCTGTTGACCACATCTACCAGGGCCACATGTGTATAGATCTGTTGACCACATCTACCATGTCCACATGTGTATAGGTCTGTTGACCCCATCTACCATGTCCACATGTGTATAGGTCTGTTGACCACATCTACCAGGTCCACATGTGTATAGATCTGTTGACCACATCTACCATGTCCACATATGTATAGGTCTGTTGACCACATCTACCAGGTCCACATGTGTATAGGTCTGTTGACCACATCTACCATATCCACATGTATAGGTCTGTTGACCACATCTACCAGGTCTACATGTATAGGTCTGTTGACCACATCTACCATGTCCACATGTGTATAGGTCTGTTGACCACATTTACCATGTCCACATGTGTATAGGTCTGTTGACCACATCTACCATGTCCACATGTATATAGGTCTGTTGACCACATCTACCATGTCCACATGTATATAGGTCTGTTGACCACATCTACCATGTCCACATGTGTATAGGTCTGTTGACCACATCTACCATGTCCACATGTATATAGGTCTGTTGACCACATCTACCATGTCCACATGTGTATAGGTCTGTTGACCACATCTACCAGGACTACATGTGTATAGATCTGTTGACTATATCCACCATGTCCACATGTGTATAGGTCTGTTGACCACATCTACCAGGTCCACATGTGTATAGATCTGTTGACCACATCTACCAGGTCCACATGTATAGGTCTGTTGACCACATCTACCATGTCCACATGTGTATAGGTCTGTTGACCACATCTACCATGTCCACATGTGTATAGGTCTGTTGACCACATTTACCATGTCCACATGTGTATAGGTCTGTTGACCACATCTACCAGGTCTACATGTATATAGAACTGTTCGTGCTCAACTCCCTCCTTGTATATGCGCAGGCAGAATAACACATATGCACGTTAAAGATCCTGAAAGTCTTGTCAGCGTTCTGTGACTTACAAAAACATGAAAACACCCTGCATGCACACCCTCCAAAGATGAAGTATGGAGACAGTGCAGCAACATTCTGCCTTTACCACTTTCAGTTTCTAGATACGTCTCCGCGCTCGGAACGAATTCCTTTGCACTAACGTCACAGGTGACATGTGATGGAGAAGATTCAGAATGATTACGGCAGACGCCTTAAGCCTGCACATAAACCCTTGAGCTGGCCAGGTCCTGAAGTTCTTCCTAGATAGTTCCATAACCCTGGAGTGGTAGGGGATTGAGGTGGGAGAGACCTTAACATTTCCCGGAGCCAGCATCACGAGGGCAGCGCCCATCCCCTCTCCTTCGATTCAAATACAAATTCATATTCACTTTCTTATTTACCAAGACTTCAGAAAGGCAAGAAGGCTAATTGGTCTTCAGATGGTTTGACCTGGAAAATCAACCTATCTCTCCAATGTTTTATACCAAAGGAGCCGGGCAATGCCCTGCTCTTCACGATTTTCAACTGCCGTGGGATATTTAGCGTGCGCAGTCAGAAGGCACACAAGTCCTATTCATTTTTGGCTCCCTTCCGAAGGACAAGACGTTCAGTTCGATTTTCCGGTCATCTGAGGAGAAAAGTCGAGGCCTCTACAACATACTGCCTGCGTAGGATGGGCAAAACAACACTCATGCACGCATACGAGAAAACCAAAAAGCTATGAAAAAATAAAATTAAAAAGGAAAAATTAATGTGACTAGAAATACATCCTGTAGATCAAAACCAGATGACCCTCACAACCCTAATAACCTGTAGTTATCCGTTTATTCAAGAGTTTTTCATTGAATTCGGAAAATTCCATATGTGCTCCACCCAAATCTGCCATCAATTATGTGGAAGACTCCTTGGGTCTGCGCAAAACCCCGATGCGATGATGTGGTCTTGATATGGGAGGGGGTAGTGGAAAGGGAAGTATGAAACCCGAACACCGCCACAATGATTGGAGAATTAAAATGAACAGGGAACATGTCAACTGTTAACAAGAAACACCACAGGGGGGGGGGGGGGGGGGCGGACAGGATCCAGAGCATCAATGCCTCGCCACTCTCCGGACAATCACCTCCCAAGGTCCCGTTACCAATGGAAAGTCATTTCATCAAGCAAAGGGGGGGTTGTCCATGCATTGCATGACCCACTTGGACCCAGTTATGTCATCAATTATCTTGTTTGCAAACCGAATGGCTAGGTGGGAAGATGACAAGCCCCGAGACTTAGACACACAATGCCCATCAACCAGGTCCAGCCCAACCATCGGACCAAGAGAGAATTGAAGACACCTCTCTAGCCCCACTCTGGTCTTCATCTCTCTTTTTGGGCAGCCCGCCCTGCCACCAGCCCGCATAGATATCAGCTCATACCCCTTTACTATACTCTCGTCAATTAGTAGTCGAAAGCTCCCAACGTTGCCTTACTTCAACCATAGGGGTTGTTTGAATGGCCGCGAAAGTGGACAGGTAAAGTGGCCAGGTATGATGTTCAGCAAGTTTTGACATACCTGGAACAGGATTTGAAGTTTGCCTTTTCTCCGAGCAGCCAGCAAGTCTTTCCCTGCGGTCATGCGGCCTGATTCCCTGAAGTCAGTGGTCAAGCCACAAGCCGAAGTTAACTAGAAATACTACCATTCGGCTTAACAAGAAATACCATGAAGGTGCGGATGGGACCCGGAGCACCAATGCCTCGCCACTCTCCGGACAATTACCTTCAAAGCTCCTAACTGTTATGTTAAGGGTTAGGATTGCACTCGAGACGTGGGATCTTAACCACATGCCTCTGTGGAGTAGTGCCAGCGACATCCTGACATTATCAGTAGTGGCGATGTCACAGATAAAACCCAGAATAGTGGTTTTTTGGTTTATTTTAACTCTTTAACTTTTGCACCGTGTCCACCAGATCCGGCATTGCCAAACATGCTGCCATGCAAAGCAAAAACTTAACCTTTGATTCCCTCACCCTATCCACCAGCTTCCTGCAGGAAGCTGGTGGGTAGGATGAGGGAGTCAAAAGGTTAAGATTTTGTCGTTGGTAGGTAGGGTGCGGGGGTCAAAGGGTCAAACA
>JAPXFY010002412.1:0-10000 GCA_030674185.1 Monoplex corrugatus
CATCATCATCATCGTCATCATCATCATCGTTGTCGTCGTCGTCGTCGTCGTCATCGTCATCATCATCATCAGCAGCAGCAGCAGCAGCAGATAATAATAATGAGAAGAAGAAGAAGAAGAAGAATTGCGAAGAAGAAGAAGAATTGCGAAGAAGAAGAATTGCGAAGAAAATTGCGAAGAAGAAGAAGAGAAGAAGAAGGAGAAGAAGGAAAGAAGAAGGAGAAGAAGGAGAAGAAGAAGAAGAAGAAGAAGAAGAAGAAGAAGAAGAAGAAGAAGAAGAAAGAAGAAGAATTGCGAAAAGAAGAAGAAAGAAGAAGAAGAAGAAGAAGAAGAAGAAGAAGAAGAAGAAGAAGAAGAAGAAGAAGAAGAAGAAGAAGAAGAAGAAGAAGAAGAAGAAGAAGAAGAAGAAGAAGAAGAAGAAGAAGAAGAAGAAGAAGAAGAAGAAGAAGAAGAAGAAGAAGAAGAAGAAGAAGAAGAAGAAGAAGAAGAAGAAGAAGAAGAAGAAGAAGAAGAAGAAGAAGAAGAAGAAGAAGAAGAAGAAGAAGAAAAAAAGAAGAAGAAGAAGAAGAATTGCGAAGAAGAAGAAGAAGAAGAAGAAGAAGAATTGCGAAGAAGAAGAAGAGAAGAAGAAGAATTGCGAAGAAGAAGAAGAGAAGAAGAAGAATGCGAAGAATGCGAAGAAGAAGAAGAAGAAGAAGAAGAAGAAGAAGAAGAAGAAGAAGAAGAAGAAGAAGAAGAAGAAGAAGAAGAATGCGAAGAAGAAGAGAAGAAGAATTGCGAAGAAGAAGAATTGCGAAGAAGAAGAATGGAAGAAGAATTGGAAGAAGAAGAATGCGAAGAAGAAGAAGAATGCGAAGAAGAAGAAGGAGAAGAAGAAGGAAGAAGGAGAAGAAGAAGGAGAAGAAGGAGAAGAAGGAGAAGAAGAAGGAGAAGAAGGAGAAGAGAAGAAGAGAAGAAAGAAAGAAGAAGAAGAAGAGAAGAGAAGAAAGAAGAAGAAGAAGAAGAGAAGAAGAAGAAGAAGAAGAAGAAGAAGAAGAAGAAGAAGAAGAAGAAGAAGAAGAAGAAGAAGAAGAAGAAGAAGAAGAAGAAGAAGAAGAAGAAGAAGAAGAAGAAGAAGAAGAAGAAGAAGAGAAGAAGAAGAAGAAGAAGAAGAAGAAGAAGAAGAAGAAGAAGAAGAAGAAGAAGAAGAAGAAGAAGAAGAAGAAGAGAAGAAGAAGAAGAAGAAGAAGAAGAAGAAGAAGAAGAAGAAGAAGAAGAAGAAGAAGAAGAAGAAGAAGAAGAAGAAGAAGAAGAAGAAGAAGAAGAAGAAGAAGAAGAAGAAGAAGAAGAAGAAGAAGAAGAAGAAGAAGAAGAAGAAGAAGAAGAAGAAGAAGAAGAAGAAGAAGAAGAAGAAGAAGAAGAAGAAGAAGAAGAAGAAGAAGAAGAAGAAGAAGAAGAAGAAGAAGAAGAAGAAGAAGAAGAAGAAGAAGAAGAAGAAGAAGAAGAAGAAGAAGAAGAAGAAGAAGAAGAAGAAGAAAGAAGAAGAAGAAGAAGAAGAAGAAGGAGAAGAAGGAGAAGAAGAAGAAGAAGAAGAAGAAGAAGAAGAAGATGATGAAGAAAAAGAAGAAGATATTAACAGCATTTGTATGGTACCAGATCTTGACAACTCTAATCTGAGCTTGCTGTTTTTGTACTTTGTATCTGCTTCTATGCTAGCTGAATGGGTAGCGTAAGCTGTGTTAGATTTGAGAAGTTCTATACAACATGGGAGATAATTCTCAAGAGTTGTGTCTTTTGATTAAACTCTAATCAAGGCGCATGCACGCACCAGACATACGCGTGCAATCAACACAACCACCTTACAAGTCGCAGAAACGCGGGGGCAAAGTACTGATGGAAAGAGGCAGTTGCAGAATTACATGTAATTGTCGATAAAAGACTTGAATTTTTAAATTGGATATAAAAGCAGAAAGGGTAGGTGATTGATGAATGGAGAATGGAAGTATATTCCAGGCAGATGGTCCCGAAACAGCAACAGTTGATAGTTTTAATCAAGAACCTGAAGAGAAAGAGTATCTGAAGCTGAGTGCAAGGTGCGAATTGGCCTTTGAACAGTGATGTTGTCACAAAGGTATGACAGAATGTATAAATATTGATGCTGTCACAAAAGTATGACAGAACGTATAAATATTGATGTTGTCACAAAGGTGTGACAACGTATAAATATTGATGTTGTCACAAAGGTATGACAGAGCCTAGAAATATTGATGTTGTCACAAAGGTATGACAGAACGTATAAATACTGATGTTGTCACAAAGGTATGACACAACGTATAAATATTGATGTTGTCACAAAGGTATGACAGAGCGTATAAATACTGATGTTGTCACAATGGTATGACAGAGCGTATAAATATTGATGTTGTCACAAAGGTATGACAGAGCGTAGAAATATTGATGTTGTCACAAAGGTATGACGGACCAGACTGGCGTGATACCCAGCTTATAGTATGTTTCTGTTCAAACAGGCAACCAGTGCAGAGAGCGAAGGAAAGGACTGACATTATCAAAGTTTTTCTGACTGAGGACAAGACGAGCAACTGGGTTTGTATAAGTTACAGACAGAGGAGAGAAGAAGCTGGTTGTCCAGAAAGGACAGCGTTACAGTAATCAAGACGAGAAAAAAAAAAGACATCGCAAGCTTAGATGCAGCCTCAGTGAAAGATATCTTCGAATGTAACCAATACGTCGAATCTGATAGTAGCATGATTGGCAGGTCTAGGTCAGAAACTTTTGGCCGAATCAGAGAGAGGGATGATGCTGTCACCAAGCTGGATGGTATTCAGTGTGATAGACGCAGGCATGTGACTACGAGCATGGCTTCAGTGTTCTCACCATTTAACTGTAGTTTATTTGTGTGTCATCCAGTTCTGGATATCAATAAAGCAGCTGGATGCTTCTGAGCTAAGGCAAATGATTTGTTCGGGGTGGTGCTATTCTGAAGTTGGAGTCATCCGCGTAAAAACGATGTTTCACGTCATGCTGCTTGATGATGTTGGCCAGGGGTGACGTTTGTTCAAAACGAGAGAGAGAGAGGGATGGAATGGTCAGTGGTATCAAAGGCAGCAGACAAATCGAGGAATGTTAAGAGAGAAATTTTACCAGAATCAGAAGCAAGAACAAGTTCACTGATTATGTGAACATGAGCTGTTTCTATACTGTCGTATGCTCGATAGGCAGACTGGTAAGGATGGTAGAGATGATTTTAGTAGAGATGTTCATTCAGTTGTTTTAGTACTAAAACAGTTTTTCAAGGAATTCATTTGAATGTAGTGGTTTCCACATGTTTTCTGAAGGTTAGCATTCTATCAAAACTGATGCCAAGGTAGCGTAAGTTGTTTGTTCACTCGATACTGGTTCCTCTGAATGTAACTGATGGAAAGTTTTCACTCGCTGCTTTGTTGTCAAGGGTGCAGAACAGTACCTGTGCTTTGGTGGGGTTGGTTGCCAATCGGATTTCTTGACACCACTGATCTACGTTGTTTCTGATCGAGGATGTTTCCATGACACTGTGTTGAAGCTTCGTCTGGAAGTAAGAGCTGGTCACTTTTGTTTTATGTTTGGTTTTCTTTCTTTTTTGCCTGGTGCAGGTCTTGCAATCTGCTTGACGGTGTTTTCCTAATCTCCAAGCACCCAATTTAGAAGGCAGACTGCGGCGAGGCAGCACCTATTTTGCTGAGGGCTGCCCAGCTTCAGGCAGGCAGCAGCTGTCATTCAGAAGTTGTTTGGTGCTGACACCAGCTCCCGGACTGATGGCCTGTTGACCATCTCTTCCATGATCTGTCAGAGGAAATTCAGACTGACTGGCACATCTGCCCTGTGTGCACGCTGGTGATCAGTGTCTGTGTCCTGACCTTTTCGTTCATGGTAAGCATCAAGCAACCTCAGTTACCTTTTCCTTATAACTCCAATGCATTTCCACACGTGAATTGAATAATAGTCATACACATATATACATTCTCGAAGCCAACGCAAATATTGGTGTTTACACAGCAGTACAATTTTGCTTTCCAAACACGTTGGCCATCCCTTTTACTGATCTCGTATACATTTCCGCACATGAATCTGATGACATGTGCCCTCACAGCTGACACAGAATCTGGTGCCTAATCAACAACGCTAGTTTGCTTCCCAAGCACGTTAAACATCCTGAATCGCCAAATACACGTGAATACCATCATCACTTTGGTAACCTCTTGCAATTCTCGTGTGTATTTCCACACGCAAATGCCAAAATATATACACTAGTAAGGAATGCATAAAAACAAAAAGCGAACAACAACAACAACAAAACAAAACAAAACAACAACAACAACAACAACAACAACAACAACAAAGTGGTGCCACAACAGCACACATTTGGCTTTCCAACTTCCATGGGTGAACATTTTTTTAGTCATAAAGGCATTGGCTAGCCCAGGCTTCACACTTGTATAACTTTCTCAAATGTCCTCAATACATAACATTACGCTGAACAAACATTAACACATCTGTGAAACCAAGTGATAGGAATGATCAAACACTACATGGACACTGCCACACACTGCACATAACACATGACATACAACATCAACATTACGTTACCAACACATTGCACATCCCAACTGCCAATAGCAACATCCAGCGTACAAATATTCTGAATATCTTATACAGACGATAAACCAGAAGACATGGGGCTGGAACCTTAGACCCACAGACAGACCAGCACGCCACTCACGCTTTCTTCCAGGACAACGATGGCCAGGGACGATGACAACAAAAATGCAACAAGAGGGGCTGACGTCTTGCCCGGTCCTGACGTCTCAATTTAACACCAAGACGACGACTTCCTCGTCTCTTCAACGATGATTGACAATAACAAAGATGTGACGGGGGTGGGGGTGTTACACCTCACCTGGAGTTGACGTCCCAAGGTAACATCGAAACGACCACAAGTTTTCTTGTCAACGTCCTAGGGCAGCAGGCCATCTACGATGCTGGACTTCTTATCAGACTGACTAACATGACCAGCCACTTGCTGCCTTTTACTAGCAAAGGCTGAAACTTGTTCTCTTAGCTCCTACTGGGATAAGTTTCTCGATGTAATCCAACAAGTTGTGATCAAGAGTTTCCAACACCTCAGTATAGATACACGATTATTATACGATTCTTGAAGATCATATAAAACATGAACCAGCAAACATATAAGAAACTCTGTGTAGATATCACACACACACACACACACACACACACACACACACACACACACACACACACACACACACACACACACGGACACACACACACATACACACACACACACACACACACACACACACACGGACACACACACACATACACACACACACACACACACACACACACGGACACACACACACACACACACACACACACACACACGGACACACACACACATACACACACACACACACACACACACGGACACACACACACACACACACACACACACACGGACACACACACATGCACACGCACACAGAAGCACACACACGTACGCACCTACACACACACACACACACACACACACACATACAGATGTGCACAAACGCACATAAATGTAAACACACAAACATTCACAAGAATCTGCAACTGTACACATACATGTGGCTTACACACGAATCAAAGAGAATCCAGCATGTGGATTTTGGCTTTCTTTGATAAAAGGGGAGGGGGAAAAGATTACAGTGGGAGTAGGTCTGTATTCACAGCCTGTACAGTGAAATAAAAAGGGCAAAGGGGGGGGGGGACAATTGTAGTTGAACAGTTGTACAATAAGTGTAACCATGACCTGGATAGCTTTGGGACCAGGTGTGTCCATGACATGCACAGAGAGCTGGACAACCTCCTTTCGCCAGGGACACCACATCATTAGCAGAGATTGTGCCATGGGAATGTTCTGCAGGGACCATGTGTCATACAAGGGCGATCTGGACCAGACCAGCAGTCCAATAATGTATGTCTTCTTCACACCATGGTGACTTTGCTGGTTTGGCCGCATCCGCCACATTCATGATGTTGTATCCTACAAGATATGTAAAGACAACTCGTGGCAGGATCACAGCCCACAGGACGTCCATTTCTTCTACATAGGAACATTTGCAAACGTGACCTGAAGTCCACTGATATCACTGAGACACACGGAAAGAGATAACTACAAATTCCAGAGGAGAAAGAAGTCACGTGTTTTCAGTCAGAAAAGAGAGAAGGAAAGCTGCTGCAGCAACCACCTTGCCACAACAATCAGCTTCTATGTACGGCAGCTGTGTCAAGGACTGCAACCCAAGAACTGGCGTGTTCAGCCACAGCTTCATATCCAGCTGACTCCTCTATGTGTACATCCATTGTCTAATCAGACAGATGTAGACGTCATATCATAACCACAGCTTTATATCCAGCTGACTCCTCAATGTGTACATCCATTGCCTAATCAGACAGATGTAGACGTCATATCATCATGTATCATACTGTTGATGCCATTATTGCTACTGCTACAATTCTATGACCATTACTCTTAACGACTTTGATAACATATCTAACTTTTCAACAAATAACTCCCCCCGTGAGGATGCCGGGGGCTCTTTCAGTATGAATAGCATCCCCACTTTCTAGAAACTCTGTACTAGAAATCTCGTCTTTTCTGTCACTCTCTTTGTTTCTGCCTTGTTCCTTTATTTTCTTTCATCTCTTCCGATCATTTTCTGCCTTACCGGTCCATTCACCTGTATGTGTTCGATAAAGTCTTACGTACTTTTTCTCAGTGCATGTATTATAAGCATTTTTGGCTCTAGGGGGTTGAGATATCCGGAAGCAGTTTTAGGTAATCTATGCATGTTTTTAGATCTATTTTGGTGTCCTAAGGTATGCTTGAATTTGTATTTAAGTGTTGTTTTTTTAAATCCCTGTGCGAAAAATTGGACGGAATGGTCAACGCCAGGGGCATCTCTTCAGATTTTGTGCGCGAATGCATTGATATGTGTGCTTAATTTTCTTTTTTTCTTTGTTTTCTCCTGTTGAAGTTTTGTGTTTTGAAGGGATTATAGCCCTGATATGGCTCTACACAGTCAGCTGGGCTTTAAACAACAATAGCAAAAACAATTACAAATAACTGATATGTCTAAGTTTTCTTTTTACACATGGACAATGCATGTTAATATGGTTAACAACAGTTAAGCCATAATAAAACGTACGGTATCATGGTTAGAGACGCCCACTGACTGTAGGGGCATAGAGTTATATGCATGTGGAATTTTACCATTACACAAATTAATCGGTTTATGCAATAAAGTGCAGCAGATTATATAGTGTTTAGAAAAGGAAGGGATTGCTATAGATAACCATGGTTACAATCATCAACAGTTAAACAGGGAAAGTCACGTAGTGATGAGCTGAAAGTTGTGGACAGCTGCAGTCATTTTCTGCCTGTATGTGCAGCAGATATCAGATTATAAAACCAGGGGCACACACATATACCAAAAATACAAGTAGACATTGACACAGACAAAACTACTGCATTCAGTGAAAGAACAGCAGAGCTGGCTGTGATCATCATCATCATCAGGTGCCCTGCCACATGGCGTTGGCGATCATGGACTTTCATCTGCCTCTATCTCTCATTGCCCTAGCATCTCCCCCACCCTCCCCATCCCCAGCCACTCTGCAAGTCCGTCCAGCATTTTCTCCTTGGATCTACCCGGTGCTCTCTTTCCCACCAGCTTTCCCGTTGTGACCAGGTGCTCCAAATCCCCATTCTTCATAAAAGGGCCTATAAATGTTGCCTGTCTTTTCCTAATCATCCTTATGAATGATCTACTTGTGTCTGCCTCCATCAAGACCTTCTCGTTTGTTTTCTTTGCTGTCCGTGAACCCTCAACATTCTTCCTAGAAACCACATCTCGGCTACCTCAATCTTGTTCTGGCTTTGTTGACTGTCCACGCCTTGCATCCGTACAACAGTATTGGTTCTATACAACATTCAAGAACTCTCTTCCTGATATTAATTGATAGGCATTTGTTGGTAAGAATGCTTGTCATCTTCTGTGATACTGGTCTCATTCAAAAGCATGGTAATTTCAAACGAAGAAAGAGTACCACACATACTATGTCTACATGTCCACTGCTACTTGCTTTGTTCAATTGCCGTTTTCTGAAGACGCGTGACAACTGAAATCAATAAGAACGAAACACTGCTACGATGCTTGGTATATATTGATATAGACTGCAATAAATCAAGTCCACGTCATAGCAGTGCGGTTATTTCCGATGATTTTCATGTGCCATAAATCATCTTCATTCCAATTTCTTTCAACTACGGAGCTACATCATATATCATGCTGTTTTGTTGTGCTCTGTGAATAAGGTTCATTGTCATGTTCTCACCCACGATGATGTACGGTATCTGTGTTCATTCATTCAGTTAACACATTTTCACTGTGATTGATATTAAACGGGGAAAATAACAAACAAACAAACAAACAACAAACACATAAGGATATGGAAAAGAGGCGCGGGTCAGTAGATAAATGGAGCTGATACTCAACACAGATAACGATAATTATGAAGGAAAAGATTTCCTCCACAAGCTTTGCATTTTTTTCCAAATGCTGGACATTTCTCTTTTGCTCTTGGGTGCTTTCCACCACAATATCCGCATTTCTCTCTGTACTCTGGTTTGTTTCCTTTGCTATACTGCTTTGCTGTCTTCTTTTCTTTGAAAACTTGGACTTCCTGCGTGTCCTGCGTTTTTCTCATCATTTGGACGGTTTGATGTTGACTTGATTCATGCGCTCTGCACATATCAATACATGCAGTCAATGTCAGCTGTCACACTTCCAGTAATTTTGATCGCAGAGTCTCGTCATGTACACCCAGTGCGATTTGATCTCTCAACAGTCTGTCTTCCTGTGTACCATAGTCACAGGTCTTGATCAGTCTCCGCAGTTCTGCTACAAACTGTTCGATAGATTCTCCTGCTGCTTGATGTCTGCAGTTGAATCTGAATGCTTCGTAAGTTTCATTGGTTGAACCCACACAGTATTCTTCGAATTTCTGGAGAACAGTGTCAATGTCATTTCTTTCAGCTTCATTAGCAAATGCCAATCCTTCATAGATGTCCATAGCATCCAGCCCGATGCAAGAAAGAAAAACTGCTGTTCTGTATGTTGAGTCTTCTTCTGTCTGTGTTGTCACAATTTCATAGCTGTCCCAAAGCCTCTTGAATTTCTTCCAGCTGCTCTGCAGGTTTCCTCCATTCACATCAAGTTTAGGAGGCAAGGGAATCTTGGCATGTCGTCGACTGGCTTTTCTCTCTTCTTGTTCATCTTCCATGGTTGAACTTTAGTCTTCAATATTCTGGATTTTTGTTGGAGTTCGTAATCACGATTCTGACACCATGTTTCGTTCTTTCTACAGCCAACTCGGAAGACAGGGCAATGCTTCTTCGTCTTTACTCGTCGCTGTCTGATTCTCAACTGACTACAGTATATATACATTTCACAGTGAACAGCAATCAGTTATCATTTAAACGAATATCATGCCGTGCTGTTATCCGCACGCTGTTTACTGTCAACACACGTCACAGGGAGGGAACTCCAGATAGTAGAACATAGGGAGGGAGCTCCAGGGGGGGGGGGGGGAGAGAATAGAGGGCGAAAACTCCAGGGGGTAGAACAGACGGAGAGAACTCCAGAAGGGTAGAACAAAGGGAGGGAACTCCAGGGAGGTGAACAAAGAGAGGGAACTCTGGATGAGGTGGGGGGGGGGGGAATTCCAGGGGGACAGAACAGAGGGAGGGAACTCCAGGGGGTAGAACAGAGGGAGGGGACTCCAGGGGGTAGAACAGAGGGAGGGAAATCCAGGGGTAGAACAGAGGGAGGGAACTACATGGGGGTAGAACAGAGGGAGGGAACAAATGGAGGGACATATGAATGGGGGAACAAAAGTC
>JAPXFY010002412.1:15000-27492 GCA_030674185.1 Monoplex corrugatus
CATGATTCTTAGTGACCAGTGGCGGACGTGTGATTGTCTATCAGTTCGAGCTGGAGTCTGTTCAAGACGGATTCATCACACTGGGACAACTCCATACGCGCTCCACCCAATTCTACTAGTGACAATGTGGCAGACCTTCTGCTAGCCTGCCGAACACCCTATGCGCTGGTAGTGTTTTGAAATGTAACTGGGCAGGTCGGGGTGGGGACCTATGAGTTTTAGTTTCAGTTTCAGTTTTAGTTTCAGTTTCAGTTTCTCAAAATGACGTCTCCGCGCTCGGAACGAATTCCATATGCACTAACGTCACAGGTGCCACGTGTATGGTGACCGTGGCATATGCCTTAAGCCTGCACATAAACCCTTGAGCTGACCAGGTCTTGAGGCCCTACCAAAGTATGTTTTACCTAGTATATATTATGTACTGGTATTTTGTTAGCCTACCACTGGAATGGGGACCGTTGAGAGAGAAAAAAGGACAAAATTGATAACACCAGACTCATCATCATCATCATCAGGTGCCCTGCCGCATGGCATTGGCGACCATGGACTTCCAACCATCTCTATCTCTCGTTGCCCCCAGCATCTCCCCCACCCTCCTCATCCCCAGCCACTCTGCAAGTCCGTCCAGCATTCTCTCCCTGGGTCTACCTGGTGCTCTCTTTCCCTCCAGCTTTCCCGTTGTGACCAGGTGCTCCAAATCCCCTTCCTCATCAAATGGCCTATAAATGTTGCTTGTCTTTTCCTAATCTTCCTTATGATTGATCTACTTGTGTCTGCCTCCATCAAGACTGTCTCGTTTGTTTTCTTTGCTGTCCATGGAACTCTCAACGTTCTTCTGAGACACCACATCTCGGCTGCCTCAATCTTGCTCTGACTAATTGGAGCAAAATGATGGCCAGCGAGAAGATCTTTTACTTTCCATTTTTATGTAAACTGGCTGAGATTGAACTCAGGATATCAGAGTTTGTGTCTTCTCAGCCAAACAGCACGTAGTAATCTATAGATAAAGAATGCATACAATCCCTTCAAAACTATATCATTGTGGGATTTTTTTTGGCTCTAACTGGCTCCTACTCAGAGTTGGGCTTGCTATGGGCTCATTGGGAAGACTGGGACCAAACGATCGAATCTCATCCACGTCACGGATGCGTCATTGAGGGTGTTGCTCAAACCTTCTGACCACCACCACAGGTGTCTGTATCTCTCGGGCCTGGTTGACGCCAGGATATGTTATGATAGTAAGCGTAGAGTACAACCCCTGTCACGCAGTCTCAATCCAAGATGGAACTCCATAGCATCATGATTATCATCCTCATCGACCTCATCATCATTGCATTATAAAAACTGTGCCAGCTTCTGTAGCCATTAAGGTGGCGTAGAAAATAATGGGACGGGAAAAAAACAACGAAGAAAACAAAAGGTGAGCACAAAGGTAACCTCCCTGAGTGCCATGAGCCTTTAAAAAATATAGATATATATATACTGTAATAGCCAAATAGATATATATATACTGTAATAGCCAAATAGATATATATATACTGTAATAGCCAAATAGATATATATATACTGTAATAGCCAAATAGATATATATATACTGTAATAGCCAAATAGATATATATATACTGTAATAGCCAAATAGATATATATATACTGTAATAGCCAAATAGATATATATATACTGTAATAGCCAAATAGATATATATATACTGTAATAACCAAATAGATATATATATACTGTAATAGCCAAATAGATATATATATACTGTAATAGCCAAATAGATATATATATACTGTAATAACCAAATAGATATATATATACTGTAATAGCCAAATAGATATATATATACTGTAATAGCCAAATAGATATATATATACTGTAATAGCCAAATAGATATATATATACTGTAATAGCCAAATAGATATATATATACTGTAATAGCCAAATAGATATATATATACTGTAATAGCCAAATAGATACAGTCTGTACAACAACACGTTGTAATGTGGTCAGCAGGCATAGGTGTTAGAGTTTTTCGTGCTTCACTACAATGTCTGATTATGTATAGATCTAATGATTTTGGAGTAAAGCTCCACAAAAAGCTGATCAGGAAGTATCTCTCTGTCGAAACAACTGCAAAACTCGTTCTCTCCTTCATAATGTCTCGCATTGACTATTGCAATTCACTCCTGTCTGGTCTTCCTGCCTCCACCATTCACATCCTACAGCGCATTCAAAACAATGCTGCACGCCTTGTACTCAAAAAGAAAAAAGCTGACCACATATCTCCTCTCCTGGCACAACTTCACTGGCTCCCTGTATCAAAGCGCATACAGTACAAACTAGACACCATGTGCTACAAAAGCCTCAATAACGCAGCCCCCGATTACCTGTCAAGCCTACTTGAGATCTATCTTCCCTCACGTACCCTCCGCTCTGCCTCTGATCCTCTGACTCTTCGCTTTCCACGCACTAAGCTCAATACCTATGGTCCACGAGCCTTCTCTGTTTCTGGTCCACTCTCCTGGAACAAACTTCCTCTCTCAGTCCGTCAGCAACCTACTTTTGTCTCCTTCAAGTCCGCTCTCAAAACTCACCTTTTCTCTCCTGCATAAAATCCTAACCTCACTCAACCCTCCCCTCTGCAGCCTGTCTCCGCTCGGAGGGAATCACATGGTTATAATATATAATTGTATGCTATGCTCTCTATAATTTTCCATTGCTTTTATTCTTGCTTTTATTGCTTTTATTCTTTCTCCCCATTTATAGCCATGCGTGTGTGTGGGTGTGTGTGTGTGTGTGTGTGTGTGTGTGTGTCTGTATGTGTGCGTGCGTGTGTGTGCGAGCGTGCGTGCCTGCGTGTGTGTCTGCTTCAGCGCTTAGATTTGATTTTATCAAGATTTTGCGCTATATAAATATTGTAATTATTATTAATTATTAAAAGAACAATTAGGAACCAGACAAAAACCACGAGAAAAGAATCAGAACACGTATTTAATACAATCAGACAAGACAGACGCAAAATTTCGACTAACTGGCCTTTGTCAAGCGCAGACGTAAGATCACAAACGAACAAATACCAAATACAAAAATAAGGAGAAAAGGACAGAAACTTCCCTCCTGCTGCGTCCTAGCCAAGTTTATGAACTGTGAAGATCGAATTGATTAAAAACTTTTTTTTATGGTTTTGTTTTGTTTTTATTTTGTTTTTTCTTTTTTGTTGTTGTTTTGTTTTTGTTTTTATTATGTTGTTGTTTTTGTTGTTTTTTGTTGTTGTTGTTGTTTTTGGGGAGATCACATTTTTAATGTGAAATGCAAGTTACTGCAAATTACGACATTTCCCTATTAGATTACCGTCTCTGTTGGACAAGCACCACCCACACGAAACTTGCTCTGGAAGATTAGGTCTCTACCACCTCACTCTCCCACAAGCGCTTTGGTTAAGGGACAACCTTGACCTTACTTTGGATCATAGTGACCTTTACCCTAATTGAGTAACACGTGCAGACAAACCTTGACTTTACCATGGATCGTAGTGACCTTTCCAGGTAACACATGCAGACAAACGTTCACCTTACCATCATCATCATCATCATCATCATCAGGTGCCTTGCCACATGGCGTTGGCGATCATGGCCTTCCGTCTGTTTCTGTCACTTGTTGCCTCAAGCATCTCTTCCACCCTCCTTGTCCCCAGCCACTCTGCAAGTCCGTCTAATATCTTCTCCCTGGGTCTACCTGGTGCTCTTTCCCTCCAGTTTTCCCGTTGTGACCAGGTGCTCTAATTCCCCTTTCCTCATAAAATGGCCTATACACGTTGCCTGTCTTTTCCTAATCTTCCTTATGAATGATCTTCTTGTGTCTGCCTTCATCAAGACTGTCTCGTTTGTTTTCTTTGCTGTCCATGGAACTCTCAACATCCTTCTTAGAAATAGCATCTCGGCTGCCTCAATCTTCTTCTGGCTTTGCTTGTTGACTGTCCGCAGGATTATAACCATTTCAAAACGTACAAAACATCTTGTTTGGGGACAAACTAGAAAAGAAAATTAAATATTCATATCAATGCATACATGCACATAATTTCAGGATATGCTCCTGGCGTTGACCTTTCTATCCAATTTATCGCCAAACGATTTGAAAAAAAAACAAAAACTTGATACAAAAGTGAACGTAAATAAGGACCTACAGCATACATAAAAATGGCTGAAGTTGCATGAAAATGCTCATACACAGCACAATTCCTTAGAGCAAACATACAGTCAATGCATGTATCATTATTATCAATCCTAAGAGAATGTATGTAAGATTTAATGAACACGTACAGGTAAATGGACCAGCAAGACAGAAAATGATTGGAAGAGATGACAGAAAGCAAACAAGGAAAGAAGAAACAAAGAGAGTGACACAAATGAGGAATGCTGTTATGCTAAAAAAAAAAAAAAGGACGTATATTTCTCAACTACACTTCAGCCATTATTGTTGTCTCAACCAGGAGTCGAAACTTATCAGGTTTGATTGAGACTGTTCAGTTTTGACTGTCACACTTGTTTTTCCAAGAAGATTCACACTTGTCTTTCTAAGAAGATTCACACTTGTCTTTCCAAGAAGATTCACACTTATCTTTCTAAGAAGATTCACACTTGTTTTTCTAAGAAGATTCACACTTGTTTTTCCAAGAAGATTCACACTTGTCTTTCCAAGAAGATTCACACTTGTTTTTCCAAGAAGATTCACACTTGTCTTTCCAAGAAGATGGTGTTATACGGAATTAAAGGAAGATTAATAGAATGGCTTGACTATGCCCATCCATCCCCACCCCCACCCCCCACTCCTCCCGTCAGTCTCGAGTTGTGCAGGATTATTGGCAGTTACGGTTAGAGCACGCAACATCCGGTAATTTTCACCGTTAAAACTTAAACAAGCCCCAGATGTTGCTATTGCTTCTCTCTGTCCCTCTGTCTGTGTCACTGTCTGTCTGTCTGTCTGTTTTTGTTTGTCTGTGTTTCTGTCTATCTATCTGTCTGTCTGTCTATCTGTTTCTGTCTGTTTATCTGTCTGTCTGTCTATCCCTCTGTCCGTCTCTGTCTGTCTGTCTGTTTGTCTGTCTCTGTCTGTCTGTCTGTCTCTCTGTCTATCTCTCTGTCTCTGTCTCTGTGTCTCTCTCTGTCTCTGTCTTTCTGTCTCTGTCTGTCTGTCTCTCTCTGTATCTCTGTCTCTCTCTCTCTCGCCCTGTTTCTCTGTCTCTGTCTGTCTCTCTCTCTCTGTCTGTCTGTCTGTCTGTCTCTGTCTCTCTCTCTCTCTCTCTCACACACACACACACACACACACTCGAACACACTAACATCCACACGCAAACAGCTCACACACTCACACACACAGACCGCACGCGCGCCCAAACACACATGCACCTTGACACCCACATACACACACACACACACACACACATACACACACATACACACACGCGCGCACACACACACACACGCGCGCGCGCACGCGCACACACACACACACACACAAACGTCTCCACACACACAAACGTCTCCACACACACAAACACTCACATACACCCACACATACACATACACATACACACACACAAACACACACATACACCCACATATACACACACTCACACACACATACATACATACACATACACACACACACTCACACACACACTCACACACACGCACCCATACACATACACATACACGTACATACACACTCACACACACACACACACACACACACACACACACACACATTACATATAGAGAGTTGGACTGTTTGAGATATACAAACGATATCATCAGCAAGTAGTAGTGATAGCAGTAGCAGCAGCAGTAACAGTAACGGTAGTGGTAGTGGTAGTGGTCAGTAGTAGTGGTGGTCGTCGTCGTAGTAGTAATAGTAGTAGCAGGAGTGGTCGTAATAGTAGTAGTAGTAGTAGTGGTAGTAGTAGAAATAGTAGTAGTTATAGTAGTTACTGTAGGAGTACAAGTAGTAGTAGTGGTAGTAGTTATTATAGTAGTACAAGTAGTAGTAGTTATGTTGTTGTAGCTGTAGTAGTAGTTGTAGTAGTAGGAGTGCTAGTAGTAGCAGCAGTAGTAGTTGTAGCAGTAGTGGCATTAGTAGTCACGGTAGTTGTAATAGAAGTAATAGCAGTTGTAATAGAAGTAATAGCAGTAGCAGCAGCAGCAGCAGTAGCAATAGCAATATCTTATTATAATTCATTTGTATAACTTCTCCGACATTATCATATATGAGGGTGCACGTTTTCATCACAGCGTTCGAGTTTGCATGTTTTAGTTGTCCTTTGATTAAAACGAAATCCGAAACAAGTGTGACTGCCCACGTTCAAGCAAACAGGAACTTGAAAAAACACGAAAGAAGAATACGAACGCGTATTTAATACAAGACAAGATAGGTGCAAATTTTCGGCCAACTGGCCTTTGTCAAGAGTAAGATTACAAACAAACTAAAAAAAAAAAAAAATTGTATCTGGTGTTTGTTTGTTTGTTTGTAATCTCCATCATCATCAGGTGCCCTGCCGCATGGCGTTGGCGACCATGGACTTCCCATCCATCTCTATCTCTCGTTGCCCCTAGCATCTCCCCCACCCTCCTCATCCCCAGTCACTCTGCAAGTCCGTCCAGCATTCTCTCCCTGGGTCAATCTTACGCTTGACAAAGGCCAGTTGGCCGAAAATTTGTGCCTGTCTTGTCTTGTTGTGTAAAATACGCGTTCGTATTCTTCTTTCGTGTTTTTTCTTGTTCCTATCCTTTGATTGTTCTCCATGCTTCTTTTTGATTTCTCTTTCAATCCTACTTCTTTCTCCTTTTCCTCTTTTCAACATGCTTATGTTACAGTGTACTGTAGCAAGGATTAGCTGTAAGTCCAGTGGGACTTGATGTCACTCAGGATGAGTAACTGAAAAACGTTGAGAAAATTTTGAAGTTTCTTTTTATACGAAAATTGTTGTAGAAAATCCTAAATCTGTAATTCTCAAGGTCACTGTGACCCTGGCGAAGCTTCAGTCCCTTGTCAGCGCATAGGGTTTAGGTGAAGGCTTAACCCCTTAACTCCTGCACCCTATCCACCAGCTTCCTGCATTGTCAACCATGTTAGAAAAGCAAAAACTTAACCCTTTGACTCCCGCACCCTATCCACCAGCTTCCTGCATTGTCAATCATGTCAGCAAAGCAAAAACTTAACCCTTTGACTCCTGCACCCGATCCACCAGCGTGTTAGCAAAGCATATGGTCCGAATAAACATCGTCAGTCTCTGGGATGCCATGGGTTCGAATCCCTATAAGTCCAAAAATCATTATGGGGTTTTAAAAAAAAATTGTCCCAACTGGCTCCTTCCCAGAATTCAACGTGCTATGCGCTCGTCGGGAAGAATGGGATCGCACTGTCGAGTCTCATCCACTTTACGGATTGCGTCATCAAGAATGTTGCTTAAACTTCATGACCAACACCGCAGGTGTCTGTACTTCCTGGCCAAGTTGGCGCACGGATGTTTTATGAAAGGGAGCACAGAGTAGGCTACAAACCTTTTACGAGTCTCAATCAAAAACGGAACTTCAAAGCATCATTATCATTATTTTCCCCATTTCACCAGTTTGGCATTTTAAAACTGTGACAGATTATGTGCCTCTTCATGACTTGCTCTTAACATGACTTCATTTTCCGAGTGAGTTTGGATGTGTGTTGGAGAGCTGAATGAGTGACGTGGGGGTAGTGATGCAGGAGCGATGCACAAGATGGGGGCAGGAAAAATATCAGCTGGACATTTGTGTTTAAAATATTCTCCAAAAAAAAAAAATCTACATCTCTTTAAATACTACAGGTAGACATTTGATCGTTCTTTAATTTAACGTCTTTTCACTACAAGTGATATTAGACATATGGATGTATATGTGCGCGCATTTATATGTATGTATGTGTGTATATATATATGTATGTATATGTATATGTACATGTATATGTATATGTATATGTGTGTATGCATATGTATATTATATATATATACATATATGTATATATATATAGTATTATATATAAAATAATATATATATGTGTGTGTGTTTATATGTATATATGTATGTGTATATGTGCGTATAGATATGTGTATATATGTCTGTGTATGTATATGTATATGCACGTGTATATGAATGTATATATATATATACATATATATACATATCTACATATATATATATATATATATATATATATATATTATATATATATATATATATATATATATATATATATTATATATATATATTGCAACGAATGCTTTTTTTCTACACTTTGTTAGATCTGTTGATTATGCATTGCATACATTTCAAGATGTTTGTAAATGCTATGTGTCTGAAAATGAATTTTAAAAAAAACAAGTAAAAAAAAATATTCTCAAAAAATCCAACAATAGTATGTCAGTAAGCTAATTACGTTCTGACAGGAACCAAGTTTCAGTTTTACGTTTGATGATTTGGGGTAGATCAGCATGGAAGAAATCTATGAAATAAGATGATTTTCAAGGTAAATCCGTCCGTTTGTATCTCCTTATATTTTCTTGAGCAATTCGTTTATCCATCGCCGGCCTTCTAAGCCAGTCACAGCTTCACCAGTGCCCCGTTGGCCAGCATTACCTGTTTCCACCTCCCACGACGAGGACGAGGGGTTGGGCTTTGGGAGGCAGTCAGCTACCAACTTGCCCCTCTCCTGAAACACCCCAGCATTCCCACCAGCACTAAGGCGAAACTCATCAACGCCATTTTTCTACCAACGCTGACATACCAGTGCCAGACATGGTCCCTAACTAAAGTCCTCGAGAGAAAACTGGTCACCTGTGAAATGAAATGCCTGAGGAAAGCAGTAAACAAGACAAGGCGGGACAAGATCAGAAATGAGGTGATACGAGACATGGTAGGAGCAACACCAATCCTACAACACATCGAACACATGAGGATCAAGTGGTTCGGACACCTCACACGTATGCCCCTAAACCAACCAGCTCTTCGGGCATACAACACCAGATACTCTGGCTGGAGAGCCAGAGGAAGACCAAGACGACGATGGAGCGACTCCGTGGCAGACACTCTCAGAGCTCACGAGATGTCCCTTCTCCAGGCCACCCGCCTTGCTGCTGACAGACGACTGTATCTCCCCGCGACGCCCACCGGTACAAGCGGAAGGAAAAAGTAAAGTAAAGTAAGTTCAAGGTAAATAATTCTTGTACCAAACAGGGACATGATCAGTATATCATGACCGTTATTTTTCAAAACTTAAATCACCAAGCATTCGCAAATTGCCGCAACTTGAGTGATATTTAAAATAAATAAGTGACCATTATAAATGAACGATTTCTTCCCACTCACCTTCGCCTAAAGGTTAGGTTTGTAAAGGTTAACTTGATCCCATCGTCATAATCGCGAGGAGTTTGTTTTTTGTTTTGTTTTTTTGTTTTTTTTTAAATAGATAAGTGACCCATTACAAATGAACAAATTTTCTTCCCACTCACTTTCGCCAAAAGGTTGGTTAGGTTGGTAAAGGTTAACGTTATCCCATCACCATAATCGGAAAGGATTAATTTCTTCAATGTTTTTTTGTTTTGTTTTTTCATTTGGTTTCGTTCTTGTTTGAAAGATCGCCTAGGGAGTCATGTGGTAGAGACCATTGTATAAAAACGTGTCTCCAGATCTGCTTTCTGCTCCATCACACGAACAATGCAGTCACGATCATGACCTTCACATTTACGAGTAGATCAGAGCTCGCACGCGCTAAGATCTATTTTTAGATCTCCCTTGTATTTAATTAAAGAAGAAAAAAGAGGGGGGGCAGATTATTTCTTATAGAGATGAGAATGTGTGTGTGTGTGTGTGTGTGTTTGTGTCAGTCTGTCTGTCTGTCTGGATATGTTTGTATGTGTCTGTCTGTCTGTCTGTCTGTCTGTCTGTCTCTCTCTCTCTCTGCCTGTCTGCCTGCCTGCCTATCTGTCTGGATATCTGTATGTCTGCCTCCCTGCCTGCCTGCCTGCATGCATGCCTGTATGCCTGTCTGCCTGCCTGCCTGTCTGTCTGGATATTTGTTTTTATCTGTCCACCTGTCTGTGACAAAAAACAAAACAAAAAAACAAAAACAAATGTACGGACATAATGTTCTCATTTCTTCTCCATGTGCATCGTGACCAAAGTTCGATCAACGTGTGGATTGTTGCGGAGCCCTGAAAGGATGTTTGGATATAAGGACCCAAGGTCAAGGTCACAAGGTCACACACAAAAAGTGCACGAAGTCGGCTCTTTGCAAGGAAGTTGTTTGAACAGCTCTTTCTCAGAAAACTGTAGACAATGTTTCAGTTTATTGCAGAAACTTGTGGTATTAATGCATGTGTTATACTAAGTTAGCAACACCAATAACAACAAACTGTTGCAGCCAGCCAAATTTGCGGTGATAAGATAGATTAGATTGAATAAGATGAGGTGAGGTGATGTGAGATGGGATGGGATGAGACGAGACGATGCGAGACGATAAAAGACGAGACGATATGAGATGAGATGAGATGAGATTAGTCTTTACTAATTACAGCCAAAAGAAATAGATAGGCTCTGGTTCATGGAAAACAACTGTAACATGTTCACCACGGTTTTAAGACGGCCATGATAGTTTCCCCTTGGAGTTTTTTCCCGTAGCAACTTGACTGTCTTTTACAGACAGATAGACAGAAACACAAACACATACATATAGATGGATTTTTTTCCGCAGCAACTTGACTGTCTTTCACACACACACACACACACACACACACACACACATGCGCGCCCATGCCTGCACACACACACACATACACACACACACAACACACACACACACACACACACGTAATCACATACATGGACTTTTTTCCTATGGCAACTTGACTGTCCTTCGTTTGTACACACACACGCACACAGACACACACACTCACACACATACATACACACACACAACCCCCTCCCCACACACACACACACACAAACGTGCACACATCACATCACATTATATCACACCACACATCACATCACATCACATCATACCACACCACACATCACACCACACCACATCATCACACCACACCACACCATACCACACCACACCACATCACACCACAGATAAATGACACAGTGATTCCCACCAGCACTAAGGCGAAACTCATCAACGCCATTTTTCTACCAACGCTGACATACCAGTGCCAGACATGGTCCCTAACTAAAGTCCTCGAGAGAAAACTGGTCACCTGTGAAATGAAATGCCTGAGGAAAGCAGTAAACAAGACAAGGCGGGACAAGATCAGAAATGAGGTGATACGAGACATGGTAGGAGCAACACCAATCCTACAACACATCGAACACATGAGGATCAAGTGGTTCGGACACCTCACACGTATGCCCCTAAACCAACCAGCTCTTCAGGCATACAACACCAGATACTCTGGCTGGAGAGCCAGAGGAAGACCAAGACGACGATGGAGCGACTCCGTGGCAGACACCCTCAGAGCTCACGAGATGTCCCTTCTCCAGGCCACCCGCCTTGCTGCTGACAGATGACTGTATCTCCCCGCGACGCCCACCGGTACAAGCGGAAGGAAAAAGTAAAGTAAAGTAAGTTCAAGGTAAATAATTCTTGTACCAAACAGGGACATGATCAGTATATCATGACCGTTATTTTTCAAAACTTAAATCACCAAGCATTCGCAAATTGCCGCAACTTGAGTGATATTTAAAATAAATAAGTGACCATTATAAATGAACGATTTCTTCCCACTCACCTTCGCCTAAAGGTTAGGTTTGTAAAGGTTAACTTGATCCCATCGTCATAATCGCGAGGAGTTTGTTTTTTGTTTTGTTTTTTTTTTTTTTTTAAATAGATAAGTGACCCATTACAAATGAACAAATTTTCTTCCCACTCACTTTCGCCAAAAGGTTGGTTAGGTTGGTAAAGGTTAACGTTATCCCATCACCATAATCGGAAAGGATTAATTTCTTCAATGTTTTTTTGTTTTGTTTTTTCATTTGGTTTCGTTCTTGTTTGAAAGATCGCCTAGGGAGTCATGTGGTAGAGACCATTGTATAAAAACGTGTCTCCAGATCTGCTTTCTGCTCCATCACACGAACAATGCAGTCACGATCATGACCTTCACATTTACGAGTAGATCAGAGCTCGCACGCGCTAAGATCTATTTTTAGATCTCCCTTGTATTTAATTAAAGAAGAAAAAAGAGGGGGGGCAGATTATTTCTTATAGAGATGAGAATGTGTGTGTGTGTTTGTGTCAGTCTGTCTGTCTGTCTGGATATCTGTTTATATGTGTCTGTCTGTCTGTCTGCCTGCCTGCCTGCTTGTCTGTCTGTCTGTCTTTCTCTCTCTCTCTCTCTCTCTCTCTCTCTCTCTCTCTCTCTCTCTCTCTGCCTGCCTACCTGTCTGTCTGTCTCTATCTGTATCTC
>JAPXFY010002413.1:0-12500 GCA_030674185.1 Monoplex corrugatus
TTTAAAATTTAAATTTAATCCTTTTTTAATCTTTAACTTTTAAAAATTAACTTTAAAATTTAACTTTTAATTTAACTTAACTTTTTAAATTTTAACTTAAGCCCCCCCCCCCTTTTTAAAAAAACCCAACTTTAACTTTAACTTTAACTTAACTTTAACCCTTTTAAATTGGGTTTTTTCTAAAAAATTTAAATTTTTTAACTTTTAACTTTTAACGTTTAAATTTTTTAACTTTAAAACTTTAACTTAACTTTAACTTTTCTTTAACTTAACTTTAACTTTAAAATTTAATTTAACTTTTAAATTTAACGGGGAACTTTTTCTTGAACTTTTTTTTAAAAGGAACTTAACTTTAAAGTTTAAAAAACTTTTTAAACTTTTTAAATTTGGAACTTAACTTTTAAAGGAACCTTTTTTTTAATTTTTAAAGGGGAAATTTTTGAACGTGGGAAAGTAAAGTAACTTTTAACTTTAACTTTAATTTGAACGTTTGGGAAAATTGAACTTGAACGTTAACTTTAAATTTTAATTTAACGGAAAGTTAACGTTAACTTTAACCTTTAACGTAACTTTAACTTTAAATTTTTAACGTTTGAACGGGGTAACTTAAATTTTAACTTTAACGTTAACTTTAACAGGTTTCTAACGGGAAATGGAACTTTTAAATTAACTTTGAAGTTAACTTGAACTTTTAACTTTAACTTTAAATTGAACGTTAACGGGTTTAAATTTTAAATTTAACTTAACAACTTTTAAATTTAAATTTGAATTTGTGAAATGTAACTAAAACTTTAACTTTAACTTTAACTTTAACTTAAAATTTAACTTAATTTTAACTGAACATTTTCTTTTTCTTTAACTTTAACTGTAAATTTTCTTAAATTTAACTTTAACTTTGTTAACTTTAACTGAACAACTTTAACGTTAACTTTTTCGTTAAACTTTAACGGAACTTTTTTTAAATTTAACTTTAAATTTTTTCTTTAAATTAACTTTAAATTTTAAATTTAACTTTAAATTTAACTTTTTCTGTTTAACTTTAAAAACTTTAACTTTTAAATTTAAATTTAACTTAACTTTAACGTTGAACTTTTTAAAATTTAACTTTAACTTTAAATTAAACTTTGAACTTTAACTTTAAAATTTAACTTTAACTTTAACTTTTTCTTTAACTAACTTTTAACTTTAAAATTGAACTTTAACTTTTAAAATTTACTTTAAATTAACGAACTTTAACTTTTAACTTTAACTTAACTTAACTTTAACTTTAACTTAACTTTAACTTTAATTTTTTTAACTTAACTTTAACTTTAACTTTAACTTTACTTTAACTTTAAAAATTTTAACTGAACTTTAACTTTAACTGTTTAACTTCAACTTTAAGTTAACTTTAAAACTTAACTTTAACTTTAACTTTAACTTTTAAATTTAAAACTTAACTTTTAAATTAACTTTAACTTAACTTTACTTTAACTTTAATTGAACTTTTAAATTTAAAAACTTTAAGTTAACTTTAACTTTAACCTTTTAACTTTTTAAAATTTAACTTTAACTTTTAAAGTTTAACTTTTAACCTTTTTCCTTTAAAATTTTTTCTTTAATTTAACTTTAACTTAACTTTAACTTTTAAATTTAACAACTTTACTTTTAAAGTTTAAATTTTTAAAATTAACAAAAAACCCAACAACAACTTTAACCCACAACAACCCCCAACAACAACAACTTTAAACGAAAACAACTTTAACTTTAACAACAACACCCCCAACTTTTAACAAAACTTAACAACAACTTTAACAACCCTTTTTAACAACAACTTTACTTTAACAAACTTTAAATTTTTAACAACTTTTAAATTTCAACTTTAAACTTTACTTAACAACACAAACAACAACTTTTCAACAACTTTTCTTTTAAATTTTAAAAACTTAACTTTAAATTTTCTTTAACTTTAACTTTTAACTTTAACAAACTTTTCTTTTCAGGGGAAAAAACCTTAACAACAAAACTTTTAAATTTTAACTTTAACCCTAACATTAAAACTTTAAAAAACAAAAAAACTTAACTTTTCCCCTTTTTAAAAACTTTTAAAAAACTTTTAAATAAAAAATTTTAAATTTTAAATTTTAAAAACTTTTCTTAAAACCCCAACAACCCTAAAAATAAAGGGTAACCCTTTTTAACTAACAACAACAACTTTAAAAATTTTAACTTTAACATTTAACAAACAACTAACTTTAAAAAACTTTTAACTTAACTTTTAACTTTAACTTTACTTTTTTCTTTAAAAATTTAAATTTTAAATTAACTTTTCTTAACTAAATTTTAACTAAACTTTTAACTAACCCTTTTTTTCTTTAACCCTTTTAAATTTTCTTTTAAAAATTTTAAATTTTAACTTTTTCTTTTAAATTAACAAGGGGGCTAACAACTTTTAATTTTAACTTTAAATAATTTTAACTAAACTTTTAACTTTTAAAAAACCCTAACAAAAAACCTAACCCTTTTTAACTAACTTAACTAAACTTAACTTTTAACTTTAACTTTTAACTAAATTTAAATGACTTTAACTTTTGAACTGAAACCCTAAACTTAACTTTTAACAACTTAAACCTTTTAACTAAAACTTTTAAATTTTAAAAATTTAACCAACTTTTAAATTTTAATTTTAAATAACTTTTAAAAACAACCTTTTCCCTTTTTAACTAACTTTAACCTTTTAAATTTTTCTTTTAACTTTTAACTAACTTTTAACTAAAATTTTAACTTTTCTTTAACTTAACTAAAATTAACTTAACTGTAAATTTTAACTAACTTTTAACTTTTAAATTTTAAAAACTTAAATTTTAAATTTTAAATTAACTTTAACCTTTTTAAATTTTAAAATTTTTAAATTTTAAATTTTCCAAAACTTTTAACTTAACTTTTAACCCCAAAAAAACCCCAACAAAAATTTTAAATAACTTAACTAACTTTTAACTTTAACAACTTTTAACCCCAACTTTTCGGGGCCCGAACTTTAACAAATTAAAAAAACTTTTAAAATTTTCCCTAACGTTTAACTTTAAATTTTAAAAACTTTTAACCCGAAATAACTTTTTTTACAACTTTTAAATAACCCTTTTAAATTTTAAATTTTAAATTTAACTTTTCTTTAAATTTTAACTTTTTCTTTTGTTTTAAATTTAAAATTTTAATTTTCTTTTAAATTAAATTTTAAATTTTAACAACTTTTTCTTTAAATTTTAACTAACTTTTCTTTAACTTTTAACTAACTTTAAATTTTTAAAATTTTTTAAACTTTTCCCTTTTAACTTTAAAACTTTAAAATTTTAACAATTAACTTAACTTTCTTTTAAATTTTCTTTTAACTTTAAATTTTAAAAAAACAACTTTTAACTTAACTTTAACTTTTTAAACTTTTAACTTTTAATTTTAAATTTTCTTTTAACTTAAAATAAAACTTTTAAATTTTAAAAACTAACTAACCCAACTTTTAAATAACCCTTTTAACTTTAAAAAAACTAACGTTTAAATTTTTCTTTTAAATTTTAACTAACTTTTAACTTTTAACTTAACTTTTTCGGAAAATAACAAACTAACCCTTTTAACAACTTTTAAATTTTAAATTTTAACAACTTTTAACCCTTTTCTTAACTTTTAACTTTTAACTTAACTTTTTGAATTTTAAACGTCGGCTTTAACAACTTTTAACCCTTTTAAACTTTAACTTTTAAAAACCTTAACTTTAAATTTTAATTTTAACCTTTAAAAAATAACTTTTAAACCCTAACTTTAAAAACGGAACTTTTAACTTAACAAACTTTAACTTTAAGAACCCTTTAACCCTTTAAATTTTTCTAACTTTTAACTTTAACAAAACTTTAAAAAACTAACTTTTAAAAATTTAACTTTAAAATTTAAATTTTAAACCTTTTAACTTTTAAATTTTCTTTTAACTTTTAACCCTTAACTTAAACTTAACAACTTTTAACAAAATAACTAACCTTTAACAACTTTTCTTTTAACCCTTTTAAATTTTAAATTTTTAAATTAACTTTAAAACTTTTAACTAACTTTTAACTTTTAAATAAACCCTTAAAACTTTTTTAAAAAAAATTTTAAAACCCTTTTCTTTTAACTTTAACTTTTAAATTTTAAATTTTAACTTTTAAATTTTAAATTTTAAATTTTTAAATTTTCTTTTAAATTTAACTTTTAACTTTTAACTTTTAACTTTTAAATTTTAACTTTTAAATTTTAAATAACTTTTAAATTTTAACTTTTAACTGAAACCCTTTTAAATTTTAAAAACTTTTAAAAACTTTTAAAACGAACTAAACCCCAACTTTTAAATAACTAACCTTAACTTAACTTTTAAATTTTAAATTTTAATTTTTAACTTTTAACCCTTTTTTCCCAACCCTAACTTTTCTTTTCTTTTAAATTTTAAATTTAAATTTTAAATTTTTAAATTTTAACTTTTAAAAATTTTAAATTTTAAATTTTCTTTTAAATTTAAATTTTAACTTTACAACTTTTAACTTTACTAACTTTTAACAAACTTAACAACCCTAACCCAACTTTTAAATTTTAAAAGTCTAACTTTAAATTTAACCCTTTTAAATTTTAACTTTAACTTTTAACTTAACGAACAAAAAAAAATTTTTAACTTTAAATTTTCGTTTACCTTAACTTTTAAATTTTAAATTTTAAATTTTAACTTTTAAATTTTAAATTTTTAAATTTTTAACTGAACTTTTAAAAATTTAACGAAAAACCAACAACTTTTAACTTTTCTTAACTAACCCTTTTAAAAACCAAAAATTTTACTTTTAACAAACTTAAACTTTTAAATTTAAATTTTAAAATTAACAACTTTTCTTTAACTTTTTTCTTTTAACCCTTTTTCTTAAAAACCCTTTTAACTTTAAAGTAACTTTTAACTTTAACAACTTTTTCAAAATTTTTCTTAACTTTAACTTTTAAATTTTAAAAACAAAATTTTAAATTAAATTTTAAATTTTAACTTTTTAACCCTTTTCTTTTAAATAACTTTTAACTTTAAAAACTTTTAAATTTTAACTTTAACTTTTAAAAAAACCCCGAACTTTTAAATTTTAAATTTTAAATTTTCTTTAACCCTTTTAACTTTTTAAACCTAACTTTTAAACCCTTTTCTTAACAACTTTTAACCCCCAACTTAACTAACCACTTTTAAATTTTAACTTTAAAAAATTTTTCTTTGAACTTTTAAATTTTAAATTTTAAATTTTAAAAACTTTAACTTTTAAAAACTTTAAACTTTTAAATTAACTAACTTTTAACTTTTAAATTTTAACTTTTAACTTTAAATAACTTTAACTTTTAACCCAAAACTTTTACTTTTTCCCTTTTAAATTTTAAAAACAGAACCCAACCCTTTTAACTTTAACTTAACTTTTAAAAACAACCCTTTTAAATTTAACAACAACTTTTAAATTTTAAAATTTTAAATTTTAACTAAATTTTAACAACAACTTTTAAATTTTAATTTTAACTTAACTTTAAATTTTAAATTTTAATTTTAACTAACTTTTAACTTTTTAACTTTTAACTTTTAACAACTTTTAACAACTTTTAAATTTTTAACAAACTTTTAACTTTACCAAACTTAACTTTAACAACTTTTAACTTTAAAATTTTAACAACAACTTTTAATTCTTTTAAAACTTTAAATTTTAACTAAACTTTTAAATTTTAACCCCTTTAAAAACTTAACCCAAACAATTGCAAAAATTTTAAAAACTAACTTTTAAATTTTAAATTTTAAATTTTAAATTTTAACTTAAATTTTAAATTTTAACTAACTTAACTTTTAAAACTAACTTAACTTTTAAATTTTTCCCCGAATGGGAACTTTTAACTTTTACTTTTTAAATTTTAAATTTTAACTTTTAACTAACTTAACTTAACTAAATAACTTTTAACTTAACTTTTAACCCAACTTAAAATTTTCTAACTTTAAAAAAATTTAACTTTTAAAAATTTTAACTTTAACTTTTTAAAAATAACTTAACTTGTTAACTTTAACTTTAATTTTAAATTTTAACAACCCTTTTAAATAACTTTAAAATTTTAACTTTTAACTTTTTCTTTAACCCAACTTTTCTTTTAAAAACAACCCTTTTAAATTTTAACTTTAACCCTAACTTTTAATTTAACTTTTAAATTTTTCCCCAACAAAATTTTAACAACTTTTAAAAATTTTTAAAATTTTTTTAATTTTAACTTTAACAGTTAACTTTTAAAAATAACTTTAACAACTTTTAACTTTTAACTAACTTTTAAATTTTCTTAACTTAACTTTTAAATTTTAAATTTTAACTTTAACAAATTTTAAATTTAAATTTTAACTTTAACTAACTTTTAAATTTAAAAACTTTTAACCCTTTTTCTTTTAAAAACCCTTTTAAATTTTTAACTAAATTTTAACTTAACTTTTAACTTTAAAATTTTAAACCTTTAAAAAACCCTTTAACTTTAATTTTCAACTTTTAAAACCAAAAACAAACTTTTAACTTTAAAATTTTAAATTTAAATTTTAAAACCCTTTTCTTTTAAAAACTTTTAACTTTTAACTTTTAACAACCCTAACTTTTAAATTTTAATTTTAATTAACAACTTTAACTTTTAAAAATCTTTAAAGGATACCCTTAAGTTTTAACTTTAACTTTTAACTTAAAAAATTAACCCCTTTTAAATTTTAAATTTTAAAAATTTTAAAATTTTAAATTAACTAACAAACTGAACTTTAAATAACTTAAACTTTTAAATTTAAATTTAAAGAACTTAAATAAAAATTTTAACTTTTTTTTTTAACTTTTCTTTGGAACCCTTTTAACAAACCCCAACTTTTAAATTTTAAATTTTAAAAACTTAACCCTTTTAACTTTTAAATAACTAACTTTTTCTTTTCTTTTAACTAACTTTAAACTTTTAAATTTTAAATTTTAAATTTTAAATTTTAAATTTTAACTAAAACTTTTTAAAACTAACCTTTTAACTTTAACTTTTAAACCAAACTTTTAACCCCAACTTTTAAAAACTTTTAAATTTTAAAAACGAAAAAACTAAAATTTTAACTTAACCAAAAATTTTAAATTTTAACCCTTAACTTTTAAATAACTTTTAAAAACAACAAAAACTTTTAATTTTAAATTTTAAATTTTACAAAAATTTTAACTTTAATTTTAAATTTTAACTTTTAAATTTTAACTTCTTTTAAATTTTAAACCTTAAAACTTTTAAACCTTTTAAATTTTAAAAAAACTTTAACAACTTAACTTTAAAAAACAACCCTTATAAAATTTTTAAATTTAACTTTACTTTAAATTTTAACTTTAAAATTTTAAATTTTAACAACTTTTAATTTTAAATTTTCTTTTTAACTAAAAACAACTTAAAACTTTTAAATTTTCTAACGAACCCAACTAACCTTTTTTTAACTTTTAACAACTTTTAAATAAACCCTTTTAAATTTTAAAACTTTAAAATTTTCAACTTTTAACTTTTTCCCCAACCCTTTTAAAACTGAAAAAACCCCTTTTTCAACAACTTTTAACCCAACTTTTCTTTAACTAAAATTTAAAATTTTAACTTTAAATAACTTAACTTTTAAAAAACAATAACAACTTTTAACTTTTTTAAAAAATTTTAAATAAATTTAACTTTTAAATTTTAAATTTTAAATTTTAAATTTTTAACTTAACTTTTAAACCTAAACTTTTCAAAATTTTTCTTTTAACTTTTAAAAAATTTTAACTTTTTAACTAAATTTTAACTTTTAAACCCTTTTTTAAACTAACTTTTAAACTTAAAAAACTTTAAATTTTAACTAAATAACTTTAACTTTAAAAAACTTTTAAATTTAAATTTTCTAACCTAAAACTTTTAAAAAACCCTTTTAAAAATTTTCAACTTTTTCAAAATTTTAAATTAAATTTTAACTTTTAACTAACCCTAAAAATAACTTAAATAACTAACCCTTTTAAATTTAAAATTTTAAATTTTCCCAACCCAACTTTTTCTTTTAAAAAATTTTAAAACTTTAACTTTTAAAAACTTTTAACAACTTTTAAACTTAAAAACAAAATTTTTTTAAATTTAAAAATTTAACAACTAACTAACTAACCCTTTTAAATTTTTAAATTTTAACTTTAACAAAACTTAAAACTTTTAAATAACTTTTAAATTTTAACCCCTTTTTAAATAACTTTAACCCAAACCCAAAAACTAAAAACTTTTAAATTTTTTCCCTAAACTTTTAAAATTTTTTACTTTTAACTTTTAACTTTAAATTTTAACCCCTTTTTCAACTTTTAAAAACTTTTAACAATTTAAAAAACTTTTAACTTAACAACTAACTTTTAACCCAACTTTTAACCCCAACTAAATTTTAAACTTTTAAATTTTAAAAATTTTAAAAACTTTAACCCTTTTAAATAACAAAACTAACAAAAAAACTTTTAAATTTTAAATAACAACAACCCAACAACAAACCCCCCAACCCCAACTTTTCTTTTAAGTTAACTTTTAAAAACTTTTAACTTTTAATTTTAAATAACTAACAACTAACTTTTAACTTTAAACTAAACTTTAACAACTTTAAAAAACTAACCCTTTTAACTTTTAATTTTAAAAAAACCCGTAACAACTTTTAAAACTTTTAAATTTTAAATTTTAAATTTAACTAACAAAACCCTTTTAACAACAACTTTTAAATTTTAAAAACCCTTTTAAAAACTTTTAAAAACAACTTTAACCCTAACTTTTAAATTTTAACTTTAAACTTTAAAAAACCCTTTAACAATAACCAACAAACTTTTAAATTTTAAATTTTAAACCAAAACCTTAACTTTTTCAAAACTTTTAAATTTTAAAAACTTAACTTTTAACTTTTAAATAACACTTTTAAACCTTTTAAAAACTTTACCCAAAATTTTAAATTTTCTAATTTTAACTTTTAACTTTAAAAATTTTAAATTTTAAAAACAACTTTTCCTTTTAAATTAACAACTTTTAACTTTTTTCGTAAAAAAATTAACTTTTAACTAACTTAACTAACAAACAATTTTAACTTTTAACTAACTTAACCCTTTAACTTTAAAATTTTAAATTTTAAATTTTAACTTTTAAATTTTAAAAAAAACTTAACCCTTTTAACTAAATTTTACTTTTTAACAACTAACTTTTCTTTTAACGTTAACTTTAACTTTTAAATTTTAAATTTTCTAACTTTTAACTTTTAAATTTTAACCCTTTTAAATTTAAATTAACTTTTAAATAACTTTTAACAAATAACTTTTTCAACAACTCTAACTTAAAAAACTTTTAACCCTTAACAACTTTTAACCCTTTTAAAATTTTAACGTAATTTCTTTAAATTTTAAATTTTAACCCAAACTTTTAAATTTTAACTTTAACTTTAACTTTTAAATTTTAACTTTTAAATTTTAACTTTAACTTTTAAAACAAAAACTTTTCTTTAAATTTAACTTAACTTTTAAATTTTAATTTTAACTAACAACTTTAAATTTTAAAAACTTTTAAATTTTAAATTTTAAAAACTAACAAAATTTTAAATTTTAAATTTTAACCCTTTTAACTTTTAAAAACTTTAAATAATTTTAACTTTAACAAAATTTTAAATTTTCTAAATTTTAACTTAACTTAACTTTTAAATTTTAAATTTTCAAACAACCAACTTTTACTTTTAACCCCAATTTTAAAAAACTTTTCTTAACTTTTAAATTTTTCTAACTTTTCTTTTAACTTTTCTAAAAACTAACTTTTAACTTTTAACTTTTAACTTTAACTTTTAACTTTAAAATTTTCTTTTAACTTTTAAATTTTCTTTTAACAAAATTTTAACTAACTTTAACTTTTAACTTAAAAAATTAAATTTCTTTTTCTTTTAATACTTTTTCCTTAACTTTGAACAACTTTAAAATTTTAACCCTTTTAAATTTTAAAGAACCCTTAACTTTCAATAACTTAACTTTTAACTTTAACTTAACTAAAAAACTTTTAATAACTTTTTTTAACTTTTCTTTTCTTAACCCTTTTAAAAACTAACTTTTAACGGAAAACCCTAACTTTAAAAATAACTTTTAAATTTTCTTTTAAATTTTAAATTTTAAATTTTAACTGAACAAAACTTAAAAAAAACTTTTTCCCCTTTTAACTTAACAACAAACTTTAACTTAAAAGTTAAAAAAAATTTAACCCCTTAACAACTTTAACTAACAACTTTTAAAAACTAACTTTTAAATTTTAAAAACTTTTTAACACAAACCAAATTTTAAATTTTAACTTTTCTTTTAACTTTTAAAAAACTTTTAACAAACTTAACTTTTAAAAACTTTTAAATTTTAACAACTTTTAAATTTTAACTTAAACTTTAACTTTAACTTTTAACAACTTTTAACTTTAAAAAAAATTTTTTTAAATTTTAACAATTTTAACTTTAACTTTAAATTTTAACTAACTAAAAAACAACTTTAAAAATTTAAAATTTTAACTAACTTTTAAATTTTAACTTTAACTTTTAACTTTTAACTTAACTTTAACTTTAACTTTTAACTTTTAACAAAAATTTTAAATTTTAAATAACTTTTAACTTTTAACCCTTTTAACTTTTAACTTTTAACAACTTAAACTTTTAACAACTTTTAAATTTTTTTAATTTTAACTTAACTTTTAAATTTTAAAAAACTTTTAACTTTTAAAAACAACCCCAACTAACTAACTAACTAACTTTTAAAACTTGAACTTTTAAATTTTAAATTTTAACTTTTAAATAACCCAACTACCCTTTTAATTTAATAAAAACTGAAAAACTTTTAACTTTACTTTTAAAAACCCTTTTTCTAACAACAACTTTTAACCCTTTAAATTTTAAATTTTAAACTTTTTAACTTGAAATTTTAACTTTTAACTTAACTTTTAACTTTAAAAATTTTAAACCAACTAACTTTTAAATTTTCAACTTTTAACTAACCCTTTAATTAACAACTAACTAACTTTAACTTTTTTTTTTTTTTTTTTTTTTTTTTAAAATTTTTTTTGTTTTTTAATTAACTAAACAACTTAACCCAAAATTTAAAAACTTTTAACTAAACTTTTAACTTTAAAAAATAACCTTTTAACTTAAATTAAACCCAACTTAACAACTTTTCAACTTTTAACTTTAACTTTGAACCCTTAACTTTTAAATAACTTTTAACTTTAACCCTTTTAACTTTTAACTTTAACTTAACTTTTAAATTTTAACTTACTTTTAACTTTTTAAATTAAAAATTTAACTAACTTTTAACTTAAAAATTTTAATTTTAAATTTTAACGAAAATAAACAACCCCAACTTAACAACTTAAAAAACTTTTAACCAACTTAACTTAACTTTTAACCTAACCCTTTTAACTTAAAACCCAACTTTTAACTTTTTAACTTTTAAATTTTAAATTTTTAACTAACTTTTCTTTTAAAAACTTTTAACTTTTCCTTTTAACCAACCCTTTTAAATTTTAAATAAAACCCCTTTTCTTTTAACGGGAACTTTTAACTTTATAACTTTTAACTTTACTTAAACTTTTAAATTTTAACTTTAACTAACCCCTTTTAACTTTTAAAACTTTTAACTAACAAACTTTTCAACCTAATAAAATTTTAAAACAATAACAACTTTTAACTTTAACTTTTAAATTTTAAAAAATTTTAAATTTTAAAAACTTAAATTTTCAACTAACTTTTCCCCAACTTTTAACCCCTTTAACAACTTTCAACTTTTAAAAACTTTAACAACTTTTAACTTTTTCTTAACAACTTTTAAATTTTAACTTTAACTTTTAAATTTTAAATTTTAAAAAACTTTAACCCCTTAACTTTTAAAAAATTTAACTTTTTAACTTAACTTTAACTTTTAAACTAACAACTTTTAAAAACTTTTAACTTTAACTTTAACTAAACTTTTAACCCTTTTAAATTTTCTTTTAAATTTTAAATTTTAAATTTTCTTTAAATTTAAAAACTTTTAAATTTAAATAACTTTAAAACCCTTTTAAATTTTAACAACCTTTAAATAAAATTTTAACCCCAACAACTTTTCCTTTTAAATTTTCTTTTAAATTTTAAATTTTTAAATTTTAACTTTAAAAACTTTAAACTAACCCTTTTAAATTTTAAAAAACAAACTTAAACCTTAACTTTTAAATTTTAAATTTTAAACTTAAATTTTAACGTAACTTTTAATTTAACTTTTAACTTTAACAAAAATAACAACTAACAACTAACTAACTTAAAACTTTTAAAACACTTTTAAATAACTTTTAACTTTTAAATTTTAAATTTAAATTTTAAATTTAACTTTAACTTAACTTTTAACTTTTTAAATTTTAAATTTTAACTTAACTTTTAACCTTTTTAACTTAACCCTTTTAAATTTTAAATTTCAACTTTTAACTTT
>JAPXFY010002413.1:22500-27491 GCA_030674185.1 Monoplex corrugatus
GTTTGGGTTAGGTTTTGGGGTTTCGGGGTTTGGGAAGGGTAAATGGGATAAAGGGAATATGGTTACGAGAAGTTAAAAAAGGGGGAAGTGGTAAAATGGTATAAGGAGTACGGGTTAGGTTGGTTAAAAGGGTTTTAGGTGTTAGGGATAAGGATCGGGAAAGGGAACGGGTAAGGTCGGAAATTTGGGAAAGGATAGGTTAAGGGAACGGGGTATGGGAATGGGTTAATTGATTAGGGAAGTGTGTACGGGTATTGGGGAATAGTGAAAGGTCGGTATAGGGGAAAGTGACGGGAAAAGGGGTTTGGTATAGGGTAATCGGGTTACAGGGTTAGGGTAAGGAATGGAATGTAATGGAACTGATGAAAAAGGGAACGGGTCTGGGGTTTAAAGGGGAACGGTTTAACGTAACCGGGGAAAAGACTAACAATTTTACTTTACTAATTACTAACTAACTAACTTTCTAATACTAACTATACTAACTTAACTAACTAACCACTTTACTACTACTATAATTTACTTACTAACTAACTACTTAACTAACTACTTTACAACTACTACTAACATTACTTACTAACTACTTAACTATAACTTTACTACTAACTTACTTTACTTACTATTACTACTAACTAACTACTAACTTCTACTACTTAATTATAACTAACATTACTATACTAACTTATTACTTAACTACTACAACTTACTACTACTACTACTTACTTTACTATACTGACTCTATTTAATATAACTATTTAATACTACTAACTTACTAATTTAACTTTAACTAATTTAACTACTTTTACTACTAACTAACTTTAACTTGAACGTTAGGATTAACTTTAACGTTAACTTTAACTTTAACTTTAACTAACTTTAACTACTTGAACTTTAACTTAACTGAACTTAACTTTAACTGTAACTTAACTTTAACTTTAACTTGTTAGACTAATTGAACTTGAACTTTGAACTTGAACTTAACTTTAACTTTAACTTAACTTTAACTTAACTTTAACTTGAACTTACTGAACTGTAACTGTAACTTTAACTGTTGAACTACGAACTTTAACTTAACTTTAACTTAACTTGTAACTTAACTTTAACTTAACTTAACGTTAACTTTAACTTTAACTTTAACTTTGAACTTATAACTTTAACTTTAACTTGAACTGTAACTTTAACTTTAACTTGAACTTTAACTTTAACTTAACTTTAACTTTAACTTAACTTAACTTTAACTTTAACTTAACTTTAACTTTAACTTTAACTGTTTAACTTAAACTGTTAACTAACATGTAACTTTAACTTTAACTTTAACTAACGTTAACTTTAACTTAACTTTAACTGTAACGTTAACTTAACTTAACTTTAACTTTAACTTAACTTGAACTTTAACTGTTAACTTTAACTGTAACTTTGAACTTAACTTTAACGTTGAACTGTTAACTTTAACTTAACTGTTAACTTAACTGTTAACTTTACTGTAACATGTAACTTGAACAATTAACTTTAAACTTTAACTTGAACGTTTAACTGTAACTAACTTAACTTTAACTTTAACTTGAACTTTAACGTTAACTTTAACTTTAACGTTAACTTTAACTGTAACTTAACGTTAACTTTAACTGTAACTTAACGTTGAACTTTAACTTTAACTTGTAACTTTAACTTAACTTTAACTTTAACTTGAACTTTAACTTTAACTTTAACGTTAACTTGTAACTGTAACTTTAACTTAACTTTAACTTTAACTTGTAACGTAACTTTAACTTGTAACTTTTTTTTTTTTTTTTTTTTTTTTTTTTTTTTTTTTTTTTTTTTTTTTTTTTTTTTTTTTTCCCCCCCCCCCCCCCCCCCCCCCCCCCCTTTAACTTTAACTTTAACTTTAACTGTAAACTTTAACTTTTAACTTTAACTTTAACTTTAACTTAACTTTAACTTGAACTGTTAACTTTAACTTAACTTAACTTTAACTTTAACGTTATAACGTTTAACTTTTTTTTTTTTTTTTTTTTTTTTTTTTTTTTTTTTTTTTTTTTTTTTTTTTTTTTTTTTTTTTTTTTTTTTTTTTTTTTTTTTTTTTTTTTTTTTTTTTTTTTTTTTTTTTTTTTTTTTTTTTTTTTTTTTTTTTTTTTTTTTTTTTTTTTTTTTTTTTTTTTTTTTTTTTTTTTTTTTTTTTTTTTTTTTTTTTTTTTTTTTTTTTTTTTTTTTTTTTTTCCCCCCCCCCCCCCCCCCCCCCCCCCCCCCCCCCCCCCCCCCCCCCCCCCCCCCCCCCCCCCCCCCCCCCCCCCCCCCCCCCCCCCCCCCCCCCCCCCCCCCCCCTTTTAACTGTAACTGTTAACTTTAACTGTAACTGGAACTTTAACTTTAACTTAACTTTAACTGTAAACGTTAAACTGTAACTGTTAACTTAACGTTTAACTTTTAACTGTGAACCTTTAACGTAACTTGAAACTTTAACGTTATAACTTAACATTTAACTTAAACGGTAACTTTAACTTTAACTTTAACTTAACTTGTAACTGTTAAACGTTAACTTTAACTTTAACTTTAACGTGTAACGAACTTGAACTTTAACTTAACTTTAACTTAACTTTAACCTTTAACGTTTAACGGAACTTAACTTGAACTTTGAACTTGAACTTTAACTTTAACTTAACTGTTAACTTTAACTTGTAACTGTAAACTTAACTGAACTGTAACTGAACGAACGAACTTTAACTTAACTTTAACTTTAACTTTAACGTTTAACTTTAACTTTAACTTAACGAACTTTAACTGTATAACTGAACGTGTAACTTTACTGTAACTGTAACTTTAACTTGTAACGCTTGAACTTAATAACTTTAACGTTAACGTAACTGTAACGTTAAAATGTAACTTTAACTTAACAACGTAACTTAAACGTAACGTAACTTTAACTTTAACTTTAACGTTAACGTTAACTTTAACGTTAACTTTAACTTTAAACTTTAACTTGTAACTTTAACTTTTAACTTTAACTTTAACTTTGAACGAACTTTAACTTGAACTGAACTGTTAACTTTAACTTTAACTTAACTTTAACTTAACTGTGAACTGAACGTTGAACGTTAACGTTAACTGTTAACTGGTAACTTAACTTTAACGGAACGTAACTTTAACGTGAACTGAACTTAACTTTAACTTTAACTTTAACTGTAACTGGTAACGTTTAACTTAACTTAACTTTAACGTTAAACTTTAACTGTTAACTTTAACTGAACTTAACTGTAACTGTAACTTTAACTTTAACTTGTAACTTTAACGAACGTTTAACTTGTAACTTGAACTGTAACTTTAACTTAACTTTAACTTTAACTTGAACTTTAACGTTAACTTTTAACTTTAACTTTAACTGTGTAACTTTAACTTAACTTGTAACTTGTAACTTGTAACGTGTACGAACTTTAACTGTAACTTTAACTTTAAACTTTAACTGTTAACTTAACGTTAACTTTAACGTGTAACTTTAACTTGAACTTTAACTTTAACTGTAACTTTAACTTTTAACTGGAACGTGTAACGTTAACTTTAACGTTATCTAACTTTAACTTTAACTGTGAACTTTGAACTTTGAACTTTAACTTTAACATTAACTTAACTTAACGTTAACTGGAAACTTTAACTTTAACGTTAACGTTAACGTTAACTTTACTTAACTTGTTAACTTTAACGTAACTTAACTTTAACTTTAACTGAACGTTTAACTGTTAACGTTTAACTTTAACTTTAACTGTTAACTTTAACTTTAACTTTAACTAACGTTAACTGAACTTAACTTAACTTTAACTTGTAACTTTAACGTTAACTTAACTTAAACTTTAACGTTTAACTTTGAACTTGTTAACTTTAACTTTAACGTTAACTTGAACTTTAACTTTAACTAACTTGTAACTTAACCTTTAACTTAACTTTAACTGTAACTTTAACTGGTAACTGAGAACTTTAACTTTAACTTTAAACTTTAACTTAACGTTGAACTTTAACTAACTTTTAACTAACTGAACTTTAACTTTACTTTAACTTGAACTGTAACTTAACTTTAACTTGAACTGTAACTTAACGTTAACTTTAACTTTAACTTAACTGAACTTTAACTTTAACTGAACGGTAAAACGTAACTGAACTTGAACTGTAACTTTAACTTTGAACTGGAACGTGTAACGACGTTAACTTTAACGGAACTTGTAGAACTTTAACTTGTAACGTTTAACTTTAACTTAACTGTGAACTTAACTTTAACGTTAACTTAACTGAACTTGTGAACTTTAACTGAACTTAACTTTAACTGTGAACTGTAACTTAACTTAACTTTAACTTTAACTTTAACTTTAACTGAATTTAACTGTGAACTGTAACGTTGAACTTTAACTTTAATTAACTTTTAAATAAAATTAACTTTTAAATTTAAATTTAACTTTTTAAATTTAACTTTTAACCTTTTTAAAGAAATTTTTCTTTTAACTTTTAAATTTAACTTTTTTTTTAAAAATTTTAAATTTTAACTTAACTTTTTAAATTTTAAATTTAAATTTAATTTAACTTAATAACTTAATGAATTTTTAACTTTTAACTTTAACTTTAAATTTTTTTTAAAACTTTAACTTTTAAATTAAAAATTTAATTTTTAAATTAACTTTTAATTTTATTTTCTTTAATTTAACTTTAAAATTTAATTTAACTTTTAATTTAACTTTTTAAATTTTAAAAATTTAATTTTTAATTTAACTTAACTTTTAAAAATTTAACTTTAAATTTAAAATTTTAATTTAACTTTAATTTAACTTTTAAATTAACTTTACTTTTAATTTTAATTAACTTTAACTTTAATTAATTTAACTTTTAAATTTAAATTAACGTTAATTTTAATTTAACTTTTAATTAAAACTTTAACTTAACTTTAATTAAAATTTTAACTTTTAAATTTTTAAATTAATTAAATTAATTTAACTTTAAATTTTTTCTTTTTAACT
>JAPXFY010002414.1:0-27489 GCA_030674185.1 Monoplex corrugatus
TAAAATCAAGACACTTGTATTAAGACCATCATCATCATCATCATCATCAGGTGCCCTGCCGCATGGCGTTGGCGATCATGGACTTCCATCTGTCTCTATCTTTTGTTGCCCCAAGCATCTCCTCCACCCTCCTCATCTTCAGCCACTCCACAAGTCCGTCTAGCATTTTCTCCCTGGGTCTACCCCGTGCTCTCTTTCCCTCCAGCTTTCCCGTTGTGACCATGTGCTCCAAATCCCCCTTCCTCATAAAATGGCCTATAAATGTTGCCTGTCTTTTCCTAATTTTCCTTATGAGTGATCTACGTGTGTCTGCCTCCATCAAGACTGTCTCGTTTGTTTTCTTTGCTGTCCATGGAACTCTCAACATTCTTCTTAGAAACCACATCTCGGCTGCCTCAATCTTGTTCTGACTTTGCTTGTTGACTGTCCACGCCTTACATCCGTACAACAGTATTGGTTCTATATAACATTCAAGAACTCTTTTCCTGATGTTAATTGATAGGCATTTGTTGGTAAGAATGCTTGTCATCTTCTTGAATGCTGTTTTGGCTTGGTCGATTCTGCCGGCTATTGCCGATGTGCATCTGCCGTCTGATGAAATGACCGTTCCCAGGTATTTGAACTTATTAACCTGTGTCAAGGTTGTGCCATTTGCTGTTATTTTGCATGAGGGGATTTCATGTTTTTTACTGATCACCATGACTTCAGTGTTCCTGCTGTTTAGTTCTGACCCCTTACCTTTGCTTTCTATTTCTAGTATATTCACAAGGTTTTGTAGGTCCCTTTCATTTTCTGCAATTAGCACGGTGTCATCTGCGTATCGACTGCTGTTTATCATTTTCCCTCCAACCTTTAATCCAGGGTCTTCTTCTAGGTTTCTCATGATGTTTTCGCTGTAAAGTGAAAACAGATCTGGTGACAAAACACAACCCTGTCTGACTCCACTTTTGATGTTTTGGAAAGAGCTTACATTGTTTTCTATTCTCATTGCAGCTGTTTGTTCCCATTACATATTTCTGATTATTCCTAGATCTTTTCCCTCAACATTGAGTCTCTCCAGTTGGTTGATCAATTCTTCATGTCGTACTTGATCGAAAGCCTTGGTATAGTCAACAAAGCATAAATACAAATCCTTTTTCATCTCAATTGACCTCTCTATGATAGTTCTTAGGATGTATATGGCATTAATAGTTCCTTTCCCTTCCACAATTCCACACTGTTCTTCTGCTATTTCTCTTTTGATTCTATTCCTTGTCCTCATCATGATTATTCTTAACAGGATTTTTGTTACATGACTCATCAAACTGATTGTGCGATGGAGTCCGCGTTCTATTGCCCCTGTTTTCTTTGGAAGTGCAATAAAAATTGATTTTGACATATCTTTGGGGATTTTTCCAGTGTCATAAATTTCATTTAGGAGGACTGTTATTTTTTCTATGCCAAATTCCTCCAGGGCTTCAATCATCTCTGTAGTAATGTTGTGTGGTCCTGGGGCTTTTCCTGGTTTCATCTTTTTCAGTGCTGCTCTGACTTCATCTTTCATTATGGGTGGTCCTTCAAAGTTCTTTTTTATAATGTGTTCTTCGTTTCTGTCATCCTCAAAAAGGTCTTTAATGTACTCTCCCCATCTGTCTAATATTTTGTCTTTTTCCATGATAAGCGTGCCATCTCTCGATTTTAAGCAACCAGTTGATGTGCATGTATTTTTCCTGTGAACAATTTCTTCAATTCGTCTGCACACACCCTGAGGATCCATTTTGTGTCGGTCTTCTATTTCTTTGCACTCTGTGTCCAGCCAAGCTTCCTTAGCTTCATTGTATCTATACCTGATTTCTTTGTTTATCTTCCTGTATATCTCCTCGTTTCTCTTTGCCCTCCTCCTTTCCTCCATCAAGCCCAAAATTTCATCAGTCATCCATCTATTTTTTGCTTTTCTATCTGCCTTGCGGATTTCTTCACAAGCTTCATTTATCGAATTTCTGAACTTTGTCCATTGTTCCTCACCGTCACCAACGTCTTCCAGAGCACTGAATGTGTTTTGAACACGTACATTAAATTTTTTAAGTATCACTTCATCTGTCTCTAAGAGTCCAAGGTTTAGTTTGATGTTGCTTTTGTCTGTTTCCTTTTCTTTAATTTCAGCCTAAACCTTCCCACTACAGGATTGTGGTCACTGTTGCAGTCTGCGCCTGGTAGTGTTTTTGCTGACAGTAAAGAATTTCTAAATCTTTTGTTGATCAGGATGTAGTCAATCTGATTTTTGGTATTATCTCCTGGACTCATCCAAGTCCATTTTCTTATATTAGGCTGTTCAAACCAGGTGTTTCCTACTATGAACTCATTCATCTGTGCCCATTCTACAAGTTTCCCTCCCCTTTCATTTTGTGTTCCAAGGCCATTAGGTCCAACTATATCCTCCACCCTTTTCTGTCTCACTTTAGCATTACAATCTCCCATTATGACTGTAACTTCTTGTGATTTACGTTGGACCTTGGCCATCTCTAATACTTCGTAGAAGTTGTCGATGTCTTCCTGAGTACTTGCGGATGTTGGTGCATACACATGGATGATGTTGATATCAAATGGTTTGCCTCCCAACTTGACCAGCAAAACTCTGTCGGACACAGCCCAGTATCCCTTAACTGCGTTTGATTTGTCTTTGTCCATGATGATGCCAATTTCTCTTTCATTTGAATTACCACCAGAGTATATCACTGTGTGTTCTCCTGAGGTTATCATGCCTGTCCCCTTCCATCTCACTTCTCCTAGTCCTAAAATACTAATGTTAAGCCTTTCCATCTCCATTTTGATGTTGTCTAATTTTCCCATCTGCAAGATCATAGCAGTCAATATATAAAACTATAAATTTACTCGATCATGACCAGAGTCAATTTCTCATAGAGATGAATTACTGCCGTCTGCATGTCAACACCTGTGTGAGTCTTTCCTCATTACCCGTGTTGGTTGTGTGTTTGGATCTGTCTGTTGTGCGAGTGGCGATCATGTGATGTAAAACTTTTTTCTTGCAGTTTGCTGGAGGTCCAGATCCAACTTCTGTATGCAATGACGATGAATTCTCCATGATTTTAAGCGCTTCTGCAAGTTTTCGACATGCCCCAAAATAGAACTGCACTCAGATAGCTAATTCTGGTTGCATTATCTTTCTGGAGACACTGGCGCTAACAACAATTCTGTCTTTCTTTCTAATTCAACGCTGGAGCCAAGTTCTGTTTGTTGCAATGTCCAAGAATATCTCTTTTCATTTGTCATGGTAAAGTTGTAGAAGACTTATGGTCGTCAAGGGATAAGGAGACTGATAGCTCTAGCTGTAGATTGGATCTTTTATGGATCTAACAGTAAACAGGATCCTTCATTGAGATTGCAGTAGACATAGATTCCATGGGTGTAGCAGAGGACAAGATCTTGTGTAGATCCAGCAGTAGACAGGATCCTTCATAATTCTGGCAAAAGTCAGGAGCCTTCATAGATGTAGCTGTAGATGGCATCCTTCACGGATTTAACAATAGGCACTATTCTTCGTGGATGCAGCAATAGATAGGATCCTTCATGGATCTAACAGTAGACATACTCCTTCACTGCTCAAACAGGCGAGGTACAGTGAGGGTGTTCCCTTCCTTGAGGTCAGAGACACACCTGTTCTTCCATCCACCTGTTGCACACCTTCTGGCATCGTATCCTGAGGGATGGTGTTAGTTTGTGTGTCTGGGTGGGTAATGTGACCAAACTGAACAAGACTGAATCATTTCAATTCAGCAGAAAGAGGTCTTGAGGATACAAGAAGATGCTTTGATTTGATTAATGGAAAACAAAACGCAAGAGATAAGCCCAGTGGATGCATGCTTTCAGTTTCCTGAATGTATGCACTGTTTTTGGATATGATAATTTTCTTCTGTAAGTACATGTTCTAAAGAGCTGACAACTTCAAATAAGTTTAAAGTCACTCAGCAAAGGAAATAGTTCAATTCATTAAACGTTTTCATGGCACACAGCACAGGAAATAGTAAGATCATGAATTGTTTTAAGGACACATACCAAAGGAGATAGTACAACTCAAAACAACTTCTGGACACACAGCAGAGGAGATAGTACAATTCACAAGAACTCCAGAGGACACACAGCACAGGAAATAATACAATTCATCAGAACATTTGAAGGCACACAGTAGCATAGACGCACATGGGGCAGGATTTGATCTGAATCTTGTCATTTCCTTTTAAGTCTGAAACAGTTAACTCAGGTAGAAAGAAACTCTAGGGAGAGCTAGACAACAGAAGGTCTTCAGAGAAGTAACCCCCTTTAGACAAGTGTTTCGGCCCTGAATTCCTTACACTCTCGGGGGGCCGGGCCACATCCAGGTCATGACTCCTGGATGCCCTTCTGCTGTTGTCTATTTTTTTTTTTTTTTTTTTTTTTTTTTCCCCCACGCCGGGGATCGAACCTGGGCGATTCTGCGCTTCAGAACTGCGGTACGCGGTTTTACCAATGTGCTAACGGGGCACACATCATCTGTAGGGAATTTAATCCTTATGAAGTTCACTTTTTTGGTTCCTCCTTGCCCAGATCCAGCTTGAGCTCCTTTCTGCTGCCTCTGCCATCGCTTTAAGGGCTCTAGTCCTCTTCTTCCCAGAAATGGCGAGTTGTTTCATGAGATCATAAGCGGAGGTGCCCACAAACCCTCTTGCCCCGACCTCTATGGCGAAGATTTTGACCCGCAGACCTGCTTTCTTCAGGGTGCTGGCAAGACCGGCGTATTTTTCGGTCTTGTAGATATGTGCTTCTTCCATTCTGCTTTCGTATGGCACAGTGAGTTCTATCAGAATCACTTGTTTCGAGGAGTCAGAGTGGAGAGCGATGTCTGGTCTCATGCCTGTCTTGCTGATGACATCTGGGTAATTTCTCCACTCTGGGAGGTCTGCTGTACACTCCCAGTCGACTGCTCCATCCAGAAGACCCTTTGGCAATGTGCTGGTTGTCATAGCACTTTCGGGCCAGACCTGTTTCCCTCCTGCTTTGTAGAACGTTGTCATAGCAATTGGTGCGTTTGGGGTCATGGTTTTTTCGCTAACCACATCTGTGATCACTTTCAGAACTTGGTTGTGCCTCCATGTATACCTTCCTTGGGCTAGCGCTACTTTGCAAGAGCTTAGGACATGTTCCACTGTTTGTTTCTTCTGACAGAGCGGACATGCTGGGTCGTCTGCTTTCCCCCATTTCACTAAGTTTGCATTCGAGGGGAGCAGGTCATATACAGATCTGAGGAGGAAGCTTATCCTTAGAGGAGCCATGTGCCACATATCGTTCCAGCTGAGACTTCTTTGGAGTGCACTGTCCCATGTTGTCCATTGCCCCTGTTGACCTTGCTGGACTGCCTTCTGCACTCTTTTTGACATCTTCTTCTTCCTTCAACTCCTGTATGATCATGTCTCTTTTTTCCTTCCCTTTGGCTTTGGACCACCACTGCATTTTTGTTGCTCCCAGTCCCTGTCTGTTGTTTGCGTGTGTCCAATTATTTCTTTGATGCTGAGGTTTCTCTTGGCATTGTTTACAGCCTCTTGGACTTTCCACTTTCTGCCAGTTCTCAGCTTTGGATGAACTGATCTCACGATATTGTCTTCCGATTCCTCCAGCATGCTCAACAGTCTTGCTTTTCCAACTTTGTATTCCTCCACTATGGATTTGAGAGGTAGCTTCAGCATTGCTTGACGACAGTAGAATGCAACATCAGTGAGACCAGGTGGGACACCGAGCCATTTTCTGGTGTATTTGTTGATTTTGGCTTCCATTGCTTCGACTGTGCTGGTGCAAATGTCATAGATTAGCAGTGGCCACAGCAGCTTTGGTATCAGCATGAACTGTAGACACCAGACTTTGTATTTGCCTGGCAGTCCGCAGTTATCTATTTTCTTCAGGCCTTCTTCTGCTGTTTGCTTGGTTTCACATCCCCTTTGTGTGTCTTTCAGGGAGTCATCATACCATCTTCCGAGACTTTTTACTGGCTCTTCTGTGACAGTGGGGATGGCTTGGTTGGCTACCATGAATTTGACTGAATCTGCCACTTTTCCTTTTCGCAGTGAGAGACTTCGGGATTTCTTAGGTTTGAACCTCATTCTTGAAGAGGCCACCAGCTCATCCAGCTGCTTTAAGATTTGGTGTGTCTCTTCCTCATCCGTGGACAAGACTGTTGTGTCATCCATGAAAGCTTTCAGAGGAGGCATCTGGTATCCATCTCCCAGATTCACTGGACCTGAACTCTTCATTGCAGCTTTCAAGATGACTTCCATTGCCAACACGAACAGTATGGGAGAGATTGCACAGCCCATTGCAATGCCCACCTCTAGGTCTATCCAGTCCGTGGTGTATTCTTTGGTAGAGAACCGCATTGAGAACCCTTGGAAATACTTCCTCAGCATTGTTCGGATGTTTTCTGGGATGTGATACATTTCAAGAGCCAGCTGGATCATATCGTGTGGAACTGATCCATATGCATTCGCCAGATCAAGCCAAACTACGTCAATGTCTCTCTTCTCTGTTCTTGCTTTTTGGATGGCATCCCAAATCAACGTGGCATGTTCCAAGCATCCAGGCATTCCTGGTATGCCTCCCTTTTGGACTGACATATCCAGATACTTGTTTTCAGTCAGGTATTTTGTCAATCTTGCTGCCATAACAGAGAAGAAGATTTTCCCCTCGACGTTCAGAAGTGATATTGGCCTGAACTGATTGATGCTGCTGGAGTTCTGCTCCTTCGGAATGTACACTCCTTCAGCTCTCATCCATTGGTCGCCGATCTTCTGGTTCCTCCATGCTGATCGAATCATCTTGTGGAGCCACTCGAGCACTTTTGGGCATTTCTTGTAGAGCAGGTATGGTATTCCGTTTGGTCCAGGTGCTGACTTGGCTCTGGCTTTCTTTACTACGTTCTTCACTTCATCCAGTGTTGGTGGTTTGTTATTGAATTTTCCTTCTGGTGCTGCAGGCCAAACCAGATTCTGGATTTCAAGTGGTGCCTCGCGCTGAGAATCGGAATATGTTTCCCTGAGATGCTGCTCTAGGGTTTCCTTGCCCACTGTGAGAGTCCCTGATTTGGGTTGTTCAAACAGCTTTCTTGCAAAGTCAAAGGGATCTTTGAAGAAACGATCTTGAGTCTTCTTCTTTTTGCTCTTTCTTCGCCTTGCTGATTCCACTTTGCTGAGAGCATTGTGTTTGGCCTTCAGATCTTTCCAGAGTTCCAGGAGCCCTTGCTTCTCGAATTCTGAGGCAGTTTTCATTCGCTTTTTAAGCTTCCTTTTCTCCCTCCGGATGCTCTCCATCTGTTGCTGTCTTCTGGATTTCTGGGGAGGCGTTTTTGTCTTTGGCTGCTTCACTCCATAAGTGTCCCTGCAGATAGAGTATATGATGTCTCCGTATGTGTCAAGTTTGTGTTCCAGCGTACTGTTCCCTATTAGCGCATTCAGCTTAAGGACAAGTTCCTCATCTAATTTCTCCCATTGTTCTTTTGCACCGGCAGGCGGCAAATTGAGTTTTCCACGTTTGGCGTTAAGAGCTTGTGCAAAATCCGCATCAGAACCGTCAGCGTGGATGTCCTTGGCACTATGGTTTAATTCCTGGCCTTGGTCATCCAACGTCTCACCTGCTATCGCAGTGCGCTGCTGCTGGTTCGTATGTGTCTTCAAACAGCCCATTTTTGTCCTGTGGATCTTCATGCCGCGTTTGGTGGTGAATCTCCTTCCACACGCACACGGAAATTCCAACTGGTCATTAATCATGGTCCGTTGTGCGTTTCCAGTCGTGATGGAGTCATAGTTAATCCACTGGTCGTGTGTAAGGCATTGGAAAAGTGCACAGTTCAGTTAACTGTGTTAGTTCTTTGAAGCATGGATGAGTTTGGGTTTTGCTGTGTAATTATGTGTGTACACGTGTGTAACTGTAGATGTGTGTGTGTGTGTGTGTATGTGTGTGTGTGTGTGTGTGTGTGTGTGTGCGCGCGCGCGAATTTGTGCGTTTGTGTAAAGGTGTATTCGTGTGAGCGTGTGTGTGTGTGTGTGTGTGTGGACACCCTACCTGGATAATGTCATAAAGTCTGATACATGCGATTCTTGTGTGTCTTGCAGGTTTGTTGTCGTATCTGTTTTGAATTACACTCAGTTGTGGGGGCTCATATTGAGGGACGATGTGCTAGGTCTGGTTCAGAGGATGATACCTGGCCACTTGTGCGCAGGTGAACGCGAGTGGCATTTTCTGTTTGTCAGTGGGTCTGATAGAAAGCCCTTATTGTAGATGGACTGATGTCCTAGAATACTGAGGAAGGCAGAGTTTGTTGTTTTGTTACATACAGGGCGTTGTTCAGGTCTGGTAGAGGGTGAAGGTCATGCTGTGTCATCTTGTCTGTCCATTGTGTCCTGTGTGTGTTGGCTGCAGACCTGTGGTCATCCACACCTGGTAGAGGGTGAAGGTCATGCTGTGTCATCTTGTCTGTCTGTCCATTGTGTCCTGCGTGTGTTTGTTGTAGACCTGTGGTCATCCATATCTGGTAGAGGGTGAAGGTCCTGCTGTGACATCTTGTCTGTCTGTCCATTGTATCCTGTGTGTGTTGGCTGCAGACCTGTGGTCATCCACACCTGGTAGAGGGTGAAGGTCATGCTATGTCATCTTGTCTGTCTGTCCATTGTGTCCTGCGTGTGTTTGTTGTAGACCTGTGGTCATCCATATCTGGTAGAGGGTGAAGGTCCTGCTGTGACATCTTGTCTGTCTGTCCATTGTGTCCTGTGTGTGTGTTGGCTGCAGAACTGTGGTCATCCACACCTGGTAGAGGGTGAAGGTCCTGCTGTGACATCTTGTCTGTCTGTCCATTGTGTCCTTGTGTGTGTTGGCTGCAGACCTGTGGTCATCCACACCTGGTAGAGGGTGAAGGTCCTGCTGTGACATCTTGTCTGTCTGTCCATTGTGTCCTGTGTGTGTTGGCTGCAGACCTGTGGTCATCCACACCTGGCTGAATGTTCAAGGGGCATCCCAGTCCAGATTCTGCGTTGACCTTCGTTCGTATCTCTGTGACGTAGTCACCTTATTGTTAGGTAGTTATTAAGTCTACAGTTGTGTGCGTTGTAACAGTTGTTGTGTGTATGGGAGATGTGTGTGTCAGTCGTCATTGACGTCACACATCATGTTCGGTTCACAATGTCGCCCGTGTTACGTGTTTGTTTTTATTGTATTGTGGCACAAGTATGTCATGTTCGTCAGTGTGTGTTCGTTCTTTAATTTAACGTCTGTTCACTATGAGTGATATTAGACGGGGGGGGGGGGGGGGGGGGGTGGAGGGAGAGGGGAATGGAGGATGAGAGGTGGGCGAGTTGCATTGTGGGGAGAGGGGAGACAGAGTAAAAGACATAAATAAATGGGTAAATAGAAAAATGGAACAAGATCTTAACACTAACAATTAACATTAACAATGTGAAGGAAAAATTTAACGCTAAAATACTAACTTCATAAACTTAAAGCAATACATTAACAGGACTGTGAACCAATGATTCTGAAATTTTAACTGATAAAGACTGATCAGAAGTTACTTCTTTAAAATGAGTTTCAGAATAATTTTCTTGTGTAAATATTTTTGGTAAAAAAGAACGTAGCATTTTGCAGTAAAATAAACTGTGAAACAGTGTGAATTGTTCTCCGCAAATACACTTGATATTTTTACAATATTTTGTTTTCAACGCGTTTAGCTGAATACGAAAATGAACAGCAACAATCGATCTCGAATGATATATGGAAGAATACTGCAATTTTTTACATACATTTTGTAATGAAAGTTTTATCATTTGTTGTGTCACAAACTTTTCATTGAAATGTTCATGAAATCGAATCCATGAAGCTGATTCTAGCAAGTTGCAAGCTTCTTTTACGGAAGTTTTAATACGTAATTCTATAGTATTATCAGTGTTGTGTGCACCTTGTTTAGCTGCTCTGTCTACTACTTCGTTGCCATGAAGACCAACGTGAGTGTGTGTGTGTATGTGTGTGTGTGTGTGTGGTGTGTGTGTGTGCGTGCGTGCGTGCGTGTGTGTGTGTGTGTGTGTGTGTGTGTGTGTTAGTGTTAGTCTGTGTGTTAATATATGTGTGTGTGTGTGTGTGTTAATGTGGTGTGTGTGTGTGTGTGTGTGTGTGTGTGTGTGTGTTAGTGTTAGTGTGTGTGTTAATATGTGTGTGTGTGTGTGTTAATGTGCGTGTGTGTGTGTATGTGTGTGTGTGTGTGTGTGTGTGTGTGTGTGTGTGTGTGTGTGTGTGTGTGCGCGCGCGCGCAAAATGGTGTTGTGTAAATGTTGTCATGAATTTCAGATACATTTTGGTTCTATAGAACATTGTTTATGATTATTACAGTGATATCATACCACGTGGCTGAATAGTAGACCTACGTGTGTACAGATTTTTTGTGGAACCGTATGCTTGTATGGATTAAGGTCTCTGCATGAGTACATTTATTACCTTAAAAAAGAAATGCATTTAGTTAATGTTTCGTGATTATGTAATTATGAATTATTGAGGAAAGATGGAAGTATCCCTTTTCTAGTGGATTGATTATTTTATGAAACCCAAGTTTGTCATTCCTTTAGTGTTTATGTCATTGTTTGCATCAAAGTGACCGATGGCTGAATGATGGCTTGCTGTGGGCGATGTAAAGAGAATGCAAAATGCGATCTACCCAGGTACAGTTCATATTCTTGAATCATTTGAAATAAATGTTCATTCTATGACCTATGTAAGCATAATATTTCATAGTATTAGAATATGCTTTGAAACTTACAATGATTGAAAACTAAGTTATTTTCCACTATGGCATGAGTCGGGAAAAATGTCATTTTAAAATACTTTAGTTAGTGTATATCATGTGTACAAACAGAATAAATGAATGTAGCCTATTACAGTTAGGTTTCTACTGTGAGTGTGTAGTGAAAGTGGTAGAATTAGTGAGACATGTAGCCTATTACAGTTAGGTTTCTACTGTGAATGTGTGGTCAGAGGGGTGCAATTAGTGAGATTGTAGCCTATTACAGTTAGGTTTCTACTGTGAATGTGTAGTCAGAGGGGTGCAATTAGTGAGACATGTAGGCTATCAAAGTTAGGTTTCTACTGTGAATGTGCAGTGGGAGTAGTGGAATCAATGAGACACTGTTTTGCAGTATGTCCCACGTTCTGTAGCATGTTCTGACGTATGTCTTGGGTGTGCTTGCTGCGGGTCATGGCGTCGTCCGCTGACTGATGTCTGTACTTCTCAGGATAGACCCAGATTCTTCAAGGGGGGTTCCAAAAATGTGTAAAGGTAACGTTTCAGAAAAAAGCATGCTCGCGGCGCACGGTGGGGGGGGGAGGGGGGGGGCACAAAAACAATTCCACACAGCCTTTGCACCAACATTCATAAAGGCATTCAAGGTATTCACATTCAAATAAGCAATCCCATACAACATTAGAAAAAGTGTGTCTTGAGACTAGATTTAAAGGATGAATGAGTCTTTTTCTCCCTGATGCTCATGGGAAGCATGTTCCACTTGGTAGGGGCAAGGTATTTAAATTCTCGCTGACCATATCTTTTGGTTTTAACATCCCTTGTCCCAGAAACATGAAGAAGAGACTTGGAAGCAGATCTCAGACTGCGAACAGGTTTATATTCAGAAAGAAGATCTTTAAGATAAGAAGGACTACTAGAGTTGAGTGCACGGTAGGTGATAGTTAGTAGTCAAACAGAGTATGCTGCCAGCAAACTTGTTAGTGTTGTGATGATGCGTTGTTGAACTGGGAGCCAGTGCAGATTCCGTAAGATGGGAGTTATGTGTTCAGTCTTCCTGCATCTAGAGATTACTCTGGCAGCTGCGTTTTGTACAGCCTGCAGACGCTGTATTTTCACCTGAGGGAGACCAGCAAATAGACTATTACAGTAGTCTAATTTTGAGAGTACTAATGTGACAGCAACAGTCTTAGCAGCTTGAATAGTCAAGTACTGGCGGGCTTTACCAAGAGATCGGATATGGCAGTAGCAAGTTCTGATGATTGAATTGATCTGATCACGCATCGAGAGATTAGCATCCAGAAACACTCCTAGTGTTTTTACTTTCTTCGAGAAAGGGATGTCTGCACTACAGACCGAAAGTGAAGAAAAAGGGACAATTTCTCTTTTAGGAGCAGTTCCGACCAGCAGAACTTGTTTTCTCTTCATTCAACCTCAACCGGTTTGCAGACATCCAATGTTTTATTTCCAGACAGCACAATTCAACATTTTTCTTTGATTCAAGAGCGAGAGTATTGTCGGAGGGAAGGCGGGAATAGAATTGGGAATCATCCGCAAAGAAATGAAAGTCAACATTGAACTGTTCAATCAGAGAAGCCAGGGGTCTTGTGTATAGAGAGAAGAGAAGAGGTCCGAGGACCGATCCTTGCGGAACGCCTGTAAGAAGAGGTGTTTCTTTCGAATATGAAGACCGGACAAGAACTTTTTGAGATCTCTCAGAAAGATATGAAGTGAACCATAACAAGACAGTTTTGTTCAGGCCGATTTCAGTGTGAAGACGCTGCAAGAGAAGGGTGTGATCCATGGTATCAACGTCTTACAACTGTAAACGAAGAAGCTATGAAAAATCTGGTGATAATTTTGTAAAAAAAACTCTCAAAAGGACATAAGATGTCTCGTAGATATGTGTTCATTTAAATCTTATTTAATCACTAGGTTGTGTTTGTTTCACAATTGTTTATCTTACATCGCTCATGAAAAAACGGATTAAACAAATCAACAGTCGTTTGGTTATCATCAACAAGATCGCTATTTTGAAGGATGAACTCAGTGCGTGTGTACCGGATACTATCATGGCGGAGACGGTTGCCTGGTCCGACGGCACTGTCAGGCGTGAATGGGATAGAGTGCGCATGCGCCACAGGAAAAAGTTTGCTAAGTTGCAGACGAAACCAAAACATGACGATTGCGTGCCCATTACTCCCGTCAGTGACCAAGAAATGCAAGAAATCAAAAACAGGTGGGTGGTGAATCTGTCGGATCAAAGTTTGACTGAAGCAGAATTGTCAGTGTTGAGAAAGGGGCTCAATTTCGCGGTCACTCCAGACAAACTTCCATCACGGAGTACATTACCAGCATTGAAACTGCGTGTCGATGGATTGGTCCTCAAACAGAAGAGGCCACACACTTACGATCAGAGTGTGTGAATATCCTCAAACAGAGCAAACCCCCCAAATCCAACATTTCCAGGGATGAAAGACTTGCACTACAGGGATTGAGGAAGAAGGATTCCATAATGATTCTCCCAGCCGACAAAGGCCGTGCCAAAGTCATCTTACCCAAGGGGCGGTACTATGAGAAGGCTTACAATCTGCTAGATGACAAAAAGACCTACCAACAGCTGAGCAAAGATCCCACCAGCAAGTATACTGCCCGTCTGACCAAACTACTGCAAGCCCTACAGAAGTCAGAAGAACTCTCTTCAGAACAGTACCGCAGATTGTACCCCTCAGCTACTGATGTACCCAAGTTCTACAGACTGCCTAGAGTGCACAAGAAAGATGTACCCCTCGTCCCATTGTTGCCTCTAGAGGATCCCTGATGTATGAGACGGCCCGCTTCGTTGCAGACATCCTCTCGCCTTTGGTAGGAAAGACAGAACATTCCATTGCAAACTGTGCAGACCTGGTGAAGAAGCTGTCGAAGTTTGTACCTCAACCTGATGAGATTCTGGTGTCCTATGACGTCACAGCCATGTTCACCAGTGTCCCTGTGAAGGACAGCATTGACATCATCAGGGGGAGGTTACAGGTCGACAACAGCCTTCGGCAACGCACCAACCTGCCAGTGGAACACATCTGTGAACTGCTATCCTGCAGCCTCAACACCACCTACTTCACCTTTGAAGGACACTTTACCAACAGACCGAGGGTGCAGCCATGGGGTCCCCCGTGAATCCCATCGTCGCCAACCTCGTCATGGAAAATTTCGAGGAGAAAGCTTTGGCGACGTTCCACTCTCCTCCACGCTACTGGGGCCGCTACATGGACGACACTATGACTGTACTTAAAAGATTGGTGGTAGAAGACTTCACGAACCATCTCAACAACCAACAACCTGCCATCAAGCTCACCTATGAGGTAGAAGAGAACGGCAGCATCGCGATGTTCGATACCCGCATCACCCGGATGGAGACAGGCCTCGCCTTCTCCGTCTATAGAAAGCCGACCCACATGGACCAGTACTTACAATTTGACAGTCACCAGCTACTGGAACACAAGCTTGGAGTAATCCGCACCCTCACCCACCGAGCGAAGACCATCTGCTCTATCGACACCGCTAGAGAAGAAGAGGTGCAGTACATCAAAAAAGTACTCAGTGTGTCAGGATACCAGAAGTAGGCCTGGGACATTGCGGGGGGCAAGAAAACCATACCCCACCCCTCCACTGAACGGCCAACCCCTTCGAGAGGGCACGTCTCCATGCCATACGTCAGCGGCGTCACTGAGGCTCTCAGCAGGAAGATCAGGAAGCTGGGAGTCAGTGTCCACGCCAAGCCCACCAACACCATCAGAAGCCAGTTAGTCCACCCCAAAGACAAAACAGACAAATTGGACACATCAGGGGTGATATACAAGATACACTGCCAGGACTGTGACCATAGTTATATTGGCGAAACTGAGCGCAACTTGCACAAAAGATTAAAAGAACACAAACGTGAGTCCTCTCCAGTGGGAGAACATCTGACCTACACCCAACACCACTTTGAAAAGGACAATGTGCAAGTTCTCGACAAAGAAGCAAGATGGTTCCAGAGGGGAGTAAAGGAGGCAGTTTACATCGCTGCAAGGAACCCCACCCTCAACCCTGACCGGGGCCAACACAACCTGTCATCGGTGTACTCCTCACTTATTCAGTCGCACTGTCGTGAGTTCGCTCACGGTGGTGCGCACTGAAGCCAGTTCTCAACCCAGCAGTTGCGGTGAAGAAGTCGGCTGGATCGCCGATGAAAGCTACGCAGTAAGTAGCCTTTTTTGTAACTGAGAGCCAGGTTCAACCAGGTAGCCATTGATAAATAATGTTTTTGTCCTTACATTTTCACTAACTTGATTTATTTTGCAATTCACAAAGTCTGAAATCTGAAGTCTGATGTCTGAAGTCTGAAGTCAGTCTCTCTCTGTGTCTCTGTCTGTCTCTGTCTCCTCTCTTTCTCTGTCTCTCTCTCTCTCTATCTACCTATCTATTTGGTTTTGTTTTGTTTTTGATTTGTTGGTGGATGTGTTGGGTGTTTGTTTGAATTAGGAAATAGTCTAGAGTTGGGTGTATGTTGGTGTGCTGATGTACTTCCAGAAAACAATTCTTTCCCTAGCAAAATGTTGTTGGTGAAGACAACACCATTATCAGGATTCATTACACCAAAAGGGAATTACGGCACTCAGTTTTATGGGCAGTCTTTTGACATGTATACAAGTATCTCTGTTCCAGCTGGACATGCTATTATGACCAGTCTAAGAAAAATGGTGAAGTACTATGAAAACGTAGGTGTCAAACTGTATACAGTCAGCAATAATGGACCTTACACTTTGGTGTGGGAAGACTTTGAACAATGGCGGTATAACTGTGTTTTCCACACCCCAACACTCACTGTTCTATACAACAACTATTACTGCCTGGACGTACCGTGTTTCAGACTGTTCTTTTCCTGTCACCCTGAAAGTCAAACACCTCAAAAGTTACCCAGTGGTTTGTTCAACTGTTCTGTCAAACACTATTTCAGCTTTCAGCACCACCTGGACTGTAACCTGAAGTCAGAGTGTGAAGATGGACAGGATGAAACTGAACACTGTCCCTTCAGCAGCTCTGATTGTCAGGGTTTGGTGGCGTTTTGTAACCGTTGTTATACATTTTTCTGTGCTCAAATTACAGATTATGATAACCGTGATATGTATCAAACATCTGACAGGCACTGTACGTCTTTGGGAGGCATGTCTGGCATGCCCAAATGTGAGGAAGACTGGTTTGGAGTCGTAGACAATTTAACCAATCCATATCTGTATATCTCTCACTATCTTTGGGTTGGTTTGACCACTGGCAGCTCGTCATTTCCCACCATGTACAGAAAGAACGTCATCAGTAAAGACAGGACCGTTTTTTACCATTCTGTTCCATTTAGAGATGAAACATCTCTTACCATTGGATTGAAAAAATTATGCATTTTCAGTCATGGTGGTCAGTTTGTAAGAAGTGTCTGTCCTCCATATTTTGATGACTATGATGATTGTGTGATGTGTGAATTTAGGACAGATCAGACCCACCACTCTTTACAAGGAATAACGTTGACAAGGACCTCTTTCTCTATGCACACACAGCAATCTCTGGTGACGTGTCCTGATGGTCACGTGACACACAAATTTCTACTGTGTGGTTCACACCAGAATGACGTGTGTGGTCAAGGTCACACATTTGCTTGCACTTTTTCTGATCACTTGTTACAGACACATGGTGAGTTTGATTCATCAGTTGATCACCTCACTTTGGTCCCCTTATTTACCTGTGATGATGACGTCACCACGCTGTCATACACACTGGTATGTGACTTCCTACAGGACTGCAATGATAAGAGTGATGAGTGTTTTTGTAAACATCCTCCTTGTGTCAACATGTTTACTTGTACAAATGGTCAGTGTGTGTCCTATGATGTTGTCTGTGACCTTGTGTTCCATTGTCAGGACGAATCAGATGAACTGAACTGTGATGCGTACAAACAAAAGGCAATTGACTTGGCACCAGTTTTTCCATCTCCTGTTCTTATCGATTTCGATCTGATTAACAACATCTTTGTTTCAACCACAATAAAATCCAATGGGTCTTGTCCTGACAGCCACTATCGTTGTCCTGGTAAGTTCAATGACTGTCTGCCTGTCTACACACGATGCAATGGAATGTACGACTGTATAGACCAGGAAGATGAAGATGGATGTAATGAACTAGCATGTCCAGGTTTTTTTCGATGCAGAACTTCCATGATATGTCTCCATGGTAACCACCTGTGTGATGGCTGGCCTCACTGCCCACTGTATGATGATGAATTGTCATGTGATGTGACCTGTCCTGTGGGTTGTCTGTGTCAAGGTCACACATTTCTGTGTCATCAGCCTTTCTCTGCTCACCTCTTCCCACATCTACGTTATTTGGATGCCACTGGTACAGGAATGAGTCTGTCTGATGTGTGTAATCATACCTATCTTGTTCGTCTGATTCTTGCTCGCTGTTCTTTGACTGTCCTGTCCAACATGAAGTTGCCAAACTTACAGTTTCTTGATCTCACTGGCAACGAACTACAACATGTCAACTTGACTTACTTTGCTTGCTTAGAACATCTACAGATGCTATCCCTGTCCAACAATCCTATCACCTCACTCTACTCTGATCCTGCATCTAATATTCAGCAAGGTGCACTTACAACAATAGATCTGTCATATACCACATTGACAGTGTTTGGCACTAAAGTTTTGTCCAAGTTCTTGAAATTACAGAAACTGAATTTAAAGTTTACTACTATCAATACTGTCAGCACTGGTGGTTTTCAATTTACACCAAAGTTAACAGCATTGTACATGGAAGGTAGTCCTGTCAAAACATTTCCACCTGACATATTCAAAGATCTTGTCTATCTCCATGTCGTATCTACATTGAATTATAAATTGTGCTGCAAAGAAATACTGCCACATAATTTTGATGATACGTTTTGCTATTCCCCCAAAGACGAAATCTCTTCGTGTGAAGATTTACTTCAATCAGCAATGTACCAAGGGTTTCTTTGGCTGATCAGCTGTCTGTCAGTGACTGGTAACATCGTTTGTTTTGTTGTACGTTTATGTGCACAGAAGAAAACTTCTTCAAGTGGTTTCAGTGTGTTTGTCACCAACCTGACCATGTCTGACTTTCTGATGGGTGTCTACATTGCTATGATTGGAGTGGCTGACGAACTGCTCCGTGGTAGATATCTTTATTATGGTGACACATGGACAAGCAGTGTGGCCTGTAAGGTGGCTGGATTTCTGTCTCTGCTGTCCAGTGAAGTATCAGCTCTGACCATCTGGCTCATTACGCTGGATCGTTTTATTGTCCTTCACTTTCCATTCAGCACCTTGCGATTTGAGAGAACATCAGCTACAGTGGTGTGTCTGCTGACTTGGTTGACTGGTTGCTTTGTTGCTTTGTTGCCATTACTTCCAGTTACATCACACTGGGAGTTCTACAGTCAGACAGGTATCTGTATTCCACTGCCAGTTACCAGAAAAAAATTCAAAGGATGGATTTATTCTTTTGGTGTTTTGATCATCTTTAATTTCATCTTGTTTGTACTGATTTCAGTTGGCCAAGCTTTTATCTATTGGTCAGTACAGAAGAATGCACTGAAAACTAACACGACCAAAGCATCACGAGACATAACCATAGCTCGTCGGTTGATCACTGTGGCTGTAACAGACTTCATGTGCTGGTTTCCCATTGGCCTGTGTGGATTTTTGGGACTTGCTGGTTTTCCCATGCCTGGAGAAGTAAATGTTGCCTTGGCTATCTTCGTAATGCCCTTAAACTCAGCTCTGAATCCCTTTGTATATACCTTTAACACACTGGCAGAAAAGCGAAGAAAATCCCAAGAGACACAGCTGTTAAAGTGGCTGGAATTTCATTCTGATTTACATGACAGAAAATAACTACATTATGGAGTGGTTGCATGTTATTGCAAAATATACGACACTCAGGGGCATCTTTAGAACACTATCATTCTGTTGATTACGCAGCGTGTAGTGCCATTTTCTTCACTTTGGTATAAATGGCCACTTGTCACAGAATTTTCTATATAATCTTAATTTACTTACTTTACCCATCTGCTGGGAGCGTTGTTGAAAGAAAGAGGTTTCTGTCTATGGCCAGCTGGAAAACTTGTTTTGGTGTGATGTCATGGGAGATGGATTTTCTTTGATGCCACTGATCCAGGTCCTTCTTGGTCTACCTCTGGCATTGTGTCCAGTCATTCGCATGCTGAATACACGAATGGTCAGGTGGGAGATCATTTTATCCCATGCAGCTCTATGTGATGGAAGATTGACGTTGTCCCCACGTCAGGTGGGAGATCATTTTATCCCATGCAGCTCTATGTGATGGAAGATTGATGTTGTCGCCACCATTTCTATAATTGTTGTATTCCTGATCATGTCTCATCTGGACTTTGTGACGGCTCTTTGTAAGCAGTGCACTTCACAGGTTGAGATCTTTCTTTCAAGCACTTTGGTCAGGAACCAGCAAAAGACGAAAATAGAATCAGAACACGTATCTAGTATAACCAGCCAAGACAGACGCAAATGTTCGGCCAACTTGCCTTTGTCAAACGTAAATGTAAGGTTACAAACGAACAAACACTAAACACAAAAATTAGGAGAGAAAGACTGAAACTTCCCTGCTGCTTCATCGAGTGCGAGAAAAGCACTAAAATGAAATCATAATGTGTTTGTGAGTAATGGTAAGAAATGGGGAGGGGGAGGCAAATATGATGGTAGACTGGAAGTGAGATGAATTCTGGAATTTGAAAAGTGGTCATGCCATATTAGTATTGTTTTATCCTGAAGAAAGTCAAGGCTAAAACTATGAAAACTAAATCGAAAGATAAATAGGGTAATGGAATTGACATTAAATGCTGTGGTGTGTACATTTTAATGTAGTTAGTGTTAATGTTGAATGCTTTATACTTTTGTAATACTTTACAGTGAATGATAAGCTGCGTGTTAGGCAAGCAAACCATATAGGAATTGTGTGCCGTGTAGGTAGCTGGCAAACGTGGATTTTAGACTTCAGAACTAGAACGTGATAAGGCGTAAGTCCATAGAGGATGAGCTGTCAGAGCTTTTAATAGTCCAGCATAGCGTAGTCACAGGCCAGTCAAAAGAAATAGCATGGCCTGCTATGGTAGGGATGTAAGTAAAGGAGGTTATTGTGGCATCAACGCTGCATAGCAAACCGTATGGTTAGAATGAATAATGGTTTGCAAAAATCTTGTTTCAAGTTGAAATGGTGTGTGGAGAACTGAAATGGTTGATACTTGAAGGCCAGAATTGTAAAAAAGTATTTGTTAAACTCCACCAGAATTGTAAAAAGTATTTGTTAAACTCCAGAAATGTACATGTGTGAACTACAATTTGTTAACAAAATACGTTTAAGAATGGCTACACGGGTACTTTCGAATGATTTCTCTAAGGAGAGATTATTCCTAACACATTCGTGTGAAGGAGATTTTTGCTGGTATAAGGGTGATGTTGAACTCTGCGGCTGGAACATTTCCGGGTATAAAATCATCTCACTTATCAGCCAAGTCGTGGCACGTGGCACCATTCCATTGATATTTATGTGCATGTATATCGGTGCGAGAAGTGAGCACTCGATTTTGTTGTCATGACTTTACTTATCGCATGTGTTGTTCTAAAAAAAATTAACGTACATGTTTAAAACAAATTCAGTTCTCTGGAAGACGTTGGTGACAATGAGGAACGATGGACAAAGTTAAGAAACTCGATAAATGAAGCTTGTGAAAAAATCCCTAGACTAGAGAAAGAAACGCAAAAGATAACTGGATGACAAAGGAAATTCTAGGCTTGATGGAAGAATGGAGGAAGACAAAGGGAAAGGAGGAAATATACAGGAAGATACACAAAGAAATCAGGAATAGGCGCAATGAAGGTAGGGAAGCTTGACTGAAAACAAAATGCAAAGAAATAGAAGACCGATACAAAACGGATCCTCAAGGTAATGTACAGATGATTTGAAGAAATTGTCCACAGGATTGATACATGCACATCAACTGGTTGCTTAAAATTGAAAGATGGTACGCTTATCATGGAAAAAGACAAAATATTAGATAGATGGGGAGAGTACATTAAAGACCTTTTTGAAGATGACAGAAACGAAGAACACATAAGAAAGAACGTTGAAGGACCACCCATAATGAGCAGCACTGAAAAAGATGAAACCAGGAAAAGCCCCAGGACCACACAACATTACTACAGAGATGATTGAAGCCCTGGAGGAATTTGGTACTGAAAAATAACAGTCCTCCTAAATGAAATTTATGACACTGGAAAAATCCCCAAAGATATGTCAAAATCAGTTTTCATTGCACTTCCAAAGAAAAACAGGAGCTATAGAATGCGAACTCGATCGCACAATCAGCGTGATGAGTCATGTAACAAAAATCCTATTAAGAATAATCATGATGAGGACATCGACAAGGAATAGAATCAAAAGAGAAACAGTAGAAGAACAGTGTGGATTTGTCAAAGGGAAAGGAACTATCAATGCCTTATACATTCTAAGGACTATCATACAGAGGTCAATCGAGTTGAATAACGATTTATACTTATATTTTTTTGATTATACCAAGGCTTTCGATCAGGTAAGACATAAAGAATTGATCAACCACCTAGTAAGGCACACTATTGATGGAAAAGATCTACGAATAATCAGAAATGTGTATTGGGGAGAAACAGCTGCAATGAGAATAGAAAACAATATAAGCTCTTTCCAAAATATCAAAAGAGGAGTCAGATAAGGTTGTGTTTTTTCACCAGATTTGGTTTCCCTTTACAGCGAAAACATTATGAGAAACCTAGAAGATTGCCCTGGATTAAAGTTTGGAGGTAAAATGATAAACAACATTCGATACGCAGACGCCACTGTGCTAATTGCAGAAAATAAAAGGGACCTACACAACCTTGTGAATATAATACAAATAGAAAACAAAAGTAATGAGTTGGAGCTAAATAGCAAGTAGACTGAAGTCATGGTAATCAGTCATCATCATCATCATCATCATCATCATCATCATCATCATCATCATCATCAATTGCTTTGCCACATGGCGTTGGCGATCATGGCCTTCCATCTGTTTCTATCCCTTGTTGCCTCAAGCGCCTCTTCCACCCTCTTTGTCTTCAGCCATTGTACAAGTCTGTCCAATATTTTCTCCCTGGGTCTACCAAGTGCTCTCTTTCCCACCAGCTTTCCTGTTGTGACCAGATGCTCCAATTCCCCTTTCCTCATAAAATGGCCTATAAATGTTTCCTGTCTTTTCCTAATCTTACTATGAATGGTCTTCTTGTGTCTGCCTGCATCATGACTGTCTCGTTTGTTTTCTTTGCTGTCCATGGAACTCTTAACATTCTTCTTAAAAAACACATCTTGGCTCCCTCAATCTTGTTCTGGTTTTGCTTGTTGACTGTCCACGTCTCACAACCGTACAAAATTATCGGTTCTATATAACATTCAAGAACTCTATTCCTGATGTTAATTGATAGGCATTTGTTGATAAGAATGCTTTGCATCTTCTTGAATGCTGTTTTGGCTTGGCCAATTCTGCTGGCTATTGTTATATGCATCTGCTGTCTGGTGAAATGATCGTTCCCAGGTATTTAAACTTAGCAACTTGTCTCAAGGTTGTGTCGTTTGCTGTTTGCTGTTATTTTGCATGGGGGATTTTACTGATTACCATTTGATATCAACATCATGCAGGTGTATGCACCAACATGCGCAAGTGCTCAGGAAGACATCGACAACTTCTACGAAGTATTAGAGATAGCCAAAGTCCAATGTAAATCACAAGATGTTACAGTAATAATGGGAGATTTTAATGCTAAAGTGGGACAGAAAAGGGTGGAGGATATAGCTGGACATCATGGCCTTGGTACACAAATAAAAAAGGGGAGGGAAACTTGTAGAATGGGCACAGATGAATACGTTCATAGTAGGAAACACCTGGTTTTGAGCAGCCTAATAGAAGAAAATGGACTTGGATGAGTCCAGGAGATAATACCAAAGATCAGATTGACTACATCCTGTTTAATAAAAGATTTAGAAATTCTTAACTCTCAGGAAAAACACTACCAGGTGCAGACTGCAACAGTGCCCACAATCCTTTAGGGGGAATATTTAGGCTGAAATTAAGGAAAAGGAAACTGACCAAAAGCAACAGCAAACTAAATCTTGGATTCTTAAAGACAGATAAGTGATACGTAACAAAATTACTGTACATGTTCAAAACAAATTCAGTGCTCAGGAAGACGTTGGTGACAGTGAAGAACAATGGACAAGGTTGCGAAATTTGATAAACGAAGCTTGTGTAGAAATCCCTGAAGTAGACAGAAAAGCAAAAAAGAACTGGATGACAAATAAAATTTTAGTATTGATGGAGGAACGGAGGAAGTCAAAGAGAAACGAAGAGATATACAGGAATATAAACAAGGAAATCAGGAATAGGTGCAATGAAGCTAAGGAAGCTTGGCTGAAAACAAAATGCAAAGAAATAGAAGACCGATACTAAACAGATCCTCAGGGTATGTACAGACGACTTGAAGAAATTGTCCACAGGAAAAATACATGCACATCAACTCAACTGGTTGCTTAAAATCGAAAGATGGTACGCTTATCATTGAAAAAGACAAAATATTAGACAGATGGGGAGAGTACACTAAAGACCTTTTTGAAGATGATAAAAAAAGAAGAACACATTATAAGAAAGAACTTTGAAGGACTACCCGTAATGAAAGATGAAGTTAGAGCAGCACTGAAAAAGATGAAACCAGGAGAAGCCCCAGGATCAAACAACATTACTACAGAGACGATTGAAGCCCTGGAGGAATTTGGTATTGAAAAAATAACAGTCCTTCTAAATGAAATTTATGAAATTGGTAAAATCCCCAAAGATATGTGAAGATCAATTTTCATTGCACTTCCAAAGAAGACAGGGGCTATAGATTGCAAACTCCATTGCACAATCAGTTTGATGAGGCATGTAACAAAAATCCTATTAAGAATAATCATGATGAGGACAAGGAATAGAATCAAAAGAGAAATAACAGGTGAACAGTGTAGATTTGTTGAAGGGAAAGGAACTATTATTGCCATATACATCCTAAGAACTAGCATAGAGACGTCAATCGAGATGAATAAGGATTTGTATTTATGCTTTGTTGATAATACCAAGGCTTTTGATCAGGTAAGACATGAAGAATTGATCAACCAACTAGAAAGACTCAATATTGATGGAAAAGATCTAGGAATAATCAGAAATATGCATGGGAACAAACAGCTGCATTGAGAATGGAAAACGATATAAGCTCTTTCCAAAATATCAAAAGTGGAGTCAGACAAGGTTGTGTTTTTTCACCAGATCTGTTTTCACTTTACAGTGAAGACACCATGAGAAACCTAGAGGAAGAACTTGGCACACAGTAAGATTCACGCAGTGTTTCAAACTATTTTGGCACACAGGTTCACTCAGTGATGGAAACCATTTTCGCACATAGTAAGAGTCAGTGATGCAAACCATTTTGGCACATAGTAAGAGTCAGTGATGCAAACCATTTTGACACATAGTAAGAGTCAGTGTTGCAAACCATTTTTGCACATAGTAAGAGTCAGTGATGCAAACCATTTTGGCACATAGTAAGAGTCAGTGATGCAAACCATTTTGGCACATAGTTAGAGTCAGTGTTGCAAACCCTTTTGGCACACAGCAAGAGTCACTCAGTGTTGCAAACCATTTTGGCACATATGAAGCAAACCATTTGGCACACATAAACAGTCAGCGCTGCAAACCATTTTGGCATACAGTAAGTGTCACTCAGTGTTGCAAACCATCTTGGCACGCGGTAAGAGTCTCTCTGTTGCAAATCGTTCTGGCAATATTAAGTCACTCAGTGTTGCAAATCATTTTGGCGCACAGTAAGAATCACTCAGTGTTGTAAACCATTTTGGCGCACAGTAAGAGTCACTCAGCATTGCCTACAATCTACCATATTGATGTGCAAACACGAACAACACAAACAGCGACGACAAGTGTGTGCAGTGACAAACACAGGATTTCTTCTGACATGGCCATGGCATCCTTCAAGCCACACAGAAACCTGAATTGATGCTATGACTTTCAATGTGAACCACACAATGAAGACATGACAACTTACATAGGAAATGTGAAGAGAAAGTGTACAGACATAATGAAGACATGACAACTACATGAAATGTAAGAGAAAGTGTACAGACATAATGAAACTGACAACTTACATGAAATGTGAAGAAAAGTGTACAGACATAATGAACATGACAACTTACATAGGAAATGTGAAGAGAAAGTGTACAGACAAATGAAGACATGACAACTACATAGGAAATGTGAAGAGAAAGTGTACAGACATAATGAAGACATGACAACTTACATAGAACGTGAAGAAAAGTGTACAGACATAATAAGACATGACAACTTACATAGAAATGTAAGAGAAAGTGTACAGACATAATGAAGACATGACAACTTACATAGGAAACGTGAAGGAAAGTGACAGACATAATAAGACATGACAACTTACATAGAACTGAAAGAAAGTGTCACACATAATGAAGACATGACAACTTACATAGGAAATGTGAAGAGAAAGTGTACAGACATAATGAAGACATGACAACTACATAGGAAATGTGAAGAGAAAGTGTACAGACATAATGAAGACATGACAACTTACAGAGGAATGTGAAGAGAAAGTGTACAGACATTGATAACGGATGTAATCAAGAAAGAGAAGTGTAAAAACATTGATATGATAACAGATGTAACCAAATGGAAAGAGAAACTGTGAACATCGATAACATAAAGGAGCTGTCAGTGGGACTGTAAAAGAAAAGAAAGAAAACAAACAAACAAACAAATCGAAAGCACGTCAGTCCGCTAATGCCAGGTGTCCAAGACATTATTCTAGAATCATACATTACGGGATGAAAAAAAACCCGCAACTCAATATTCACAACAGGGAAACAGACAGCCTCACTTTATCAGTACTATGTCTTGCAAAAACAAATGTCACGGTATTGAGAAAGGGTGAGCGTCTGAGTAATTTCAGAAAGAAGATATGGTTTTACTGTTCAGACGCGAATAAATGACTAATTCTGAGAAATACATTTCCATGATTTTTACCCTGAAAACATCTTGGTCTTAATATACAAAAAAGGCAAAAGGAGAGTCTTCAAAATACAGAGATCATAGTGAGAACTGTGAGCGACTGACTGACTAATGATTTCTAAATTAATCAATACCCAAAAGGAGCCTATCCTAACATAAAACTTTGAAATTTGGGGCCTGAATGAGTCCTGTTAAATTAAATTGAGAAAAATCTGTACTTACGCCGTAGAAAGGTATAATGGTATACCACTACATGCCTCAGATATTTTCATTCATTAGTCGCTATTTTACAAGCAGTGTGTTATTTAGCATTCTGTGTTCTTCAAAGAAGCTTCCTTTTTAATTCGGAATCTGTATTCGGTGCCTGTAAGTCTTTTAATGCAGAAATGGGTTTTGTTTAAGTCACTGAGCTGAAACATTAAATACACTGTTTAATGATAAAAGATACGTAGTCAGTTTCTGCTGGGTGTCTTCTTACGATGGTTTTCAAAGTAGCGAAGGCGTTTGCAGAGCAGCTTAGAAAGGTGTACACAGTTCCGAGAAAAAATCCGTAAAATCACATGCTCGCATTTCAGTGGAATAAACTTACAACTAGTAAGAATTCGCATCATGGTTTCAATTTTATGAAAATCTATATGAAGAGATTTTGCCACAAGAAAGAATATTTATTTTACAACGTATACGAAACAATGCGGTATTTCTCCCTTTATCAGTTGAAATCGATTGTTGCTGTTCATGTCTGTGTTTTAACTGATCGTTTTAAACCAAAATATTTATTGCGGTGAACAATTTACACTACTCTTTGTTTTCTGCAGAAAATATGCTTCTTATATAAGATATGTTCACACACACACACACACACACACACACACCACACACACCACACACACACACACACACACACACAACACACACACACACACAACACACACACACACACACACACACACACACACACACACACACACACACACACACACACACACAAAGAAAACTGTCCTGAAACGCATATTCAAGAAGTGATATCAGATAAAGAGATGTTAGTTGGAATTTCAAAATTGCTGGTGCACAGTTCTGTTTATATTCTAATGTTTATAAAGTTTGTGTTTTAATAATACTTGTTTCCATTATAAGTATCGCTATTCACTTTATGTATCAGCTGTATAAATGATAAGTGATAAATTCAAATACCTGGGAACGATCATTTTATCAGACGGCAGATGCACATCGGAAATAGCTGGCAGAATCGGCCAAGCCAAAACAGCATTCAAGAAGATGACAAGCATTCTTACCAACAAATGCCTGTCAATTAACATCAGGAAGAGAGTTCTCGAATGTTATATAGAACCAATACTGTTGTACGGATGCGAGGCGTGGACAGTCAGCAAGCAAAGCCAGAGCAAGATTGAGGCAGCCGAGATGTGGTTTCTAAGAAGAATGTTGAGAGTTCCATGGACAGCAAAGAAAA
>JAPXFY010002415.1:0-27485 GCA_030674185.1 Monoplex corrugatus
TCGCGTTAAACCATCCTCAGGGGGCCGTTCCTTCTTCCAAAATGTGGACTAGCTGTGCTGTAGATGGCACCCTTTCAGACCTCCATTTTGCGTGGAAATGGGGGTTGGGTAGGTCCCGCAGAGGGGGGTCATAAAATAGATTCCTTTTCGCCTTGGGAGAAGCGATTTTTTGGCGTGTTGGGCAAGGGTCCCCTTAAAGGGTTGGGAAGGGGAATTGCGTGGGGGTGGAATTGAATGGTGTAGAGCACTTTGCTACATATGACCGGTTTTTTTGTCCCGTCTCCTGTGGTGGGTTTTTTGGTGCCGGACCTTTGGGGGGCCAGGTCGATAATGTTCAATCGAGTTGGTGCCAGCAATAGGACCTGGGGTGCTTCCACGACACTTTGTGCTGGGGTTTTTACACTCAAAGAAGGTTTTTTGCGACGCAGGGTCGTGGAAGGTACACAGCTTCGAAGTCTCTGACCGTTCTCGTTGTCTTGCCAATTGCTTTAATCGAGGTGGTGGGTCATGACTCATGATTGCACCTATTCTAGTGTTGGATCCCCCCAAGGTGAAACAGGGGGATCGTCTTTTGGGACTAATTGATAGCAAATTTGGGTGAGCGCATATGGAATTGCCCTGAGTGTGATGAATCCCATTTGAGAAAATGCAAACTCTCCAGTCCTCTCTCTCTCCCCTCTCACTCTCTCTCTTTCTCTCTCTCTTTCTTTCTCTCTCTCTCTCTCTATCTCTCTCTCTCTCTCTCTTTCTCCCCTCTCTTCTCTCTCTCTCTCTACTATTCCTCTCTCTCTATCTCTCTCTCTCTCTCTCTCTTTTCTCTCTCTCTATCTATCTCTCTCTCTCTCTATCTCTCTCCTCTCTATCAAATCTCTCTCTCTCTATCTCTTCTCTATCTCTCTCTCTCTATCTCTCTCTCTATCTCTCTCTCTCTCTCTATCTCTGTCTCTATCTCTCTCTCTCTATCTCTCTCTATCTCTCTCTCCCCTCTCTCTCTCTCTCTATCTCTCTTCTCTCTTCATTTTGTTTTTCTCTGCCTTTCCCCTTTCCCCCCCGATGTCTCTATCCTCTCTTTATTTCTTTCGTTTCATCTTTCTATATTTTTTCTGATCTATTCAGCCCATCCACCATCCACCTTCCCCCCCCTTTTCCTCTCGCGCTTACTCTTTTCCTTTTTTGTCTCTCTCACTCTGTAACCACACACACACACACACCCCACACACACCCCACACACACACACACACCACAACACAGGCACAAGCATTGAATTATGTGCATTACTTTCAAGTTTCACGTTGAAAGGTGTAACTTTACTCGTTGTTTTGCTTGTTTGTATGAATTTAAAATTTTTCTTTCTTTCTTTTTCTTTTTTCTTTTTTCTTTAAAGTATGAATTTTTTAAGATTTTTCTTTTTTTAGTGATTTAAATTTTTTCCCTTTTCTTTTCCTTTTTTTTTGTTTTCTTATTTTGTGTTCTGCAATATTCAAGCTTCTAAGGGGGTTTTGAAGCTGAAACTAAAAAAATCAGCTTGGGTCTTTACATTACGGTGGCGCTGGCAAATGGAGGGGGGGGAGAGATATAGCAAACAAGCAAAAAACAAAGGAACAAAAGAGGGGCAAAGATTTAGATGCGGGGAACAGGACGTCTTTCATTGGGGGCAGAACAAAAGCTGTTTTTGGGTGAAGAAAAACAAAATAGCAGACTCTGTCTCAAAGATTTCACTGCCAAACTTCCATAAAACCAGACAAGGGTGGGCAGAAAGACGGGAGGACACGACATATACATATATACACCAGATACACACAGATGCATACACACCACCACAACACACACAGATGCATACACACACACGCACGCTACATAGACACAACACGATACACACACACGTGCCGTGCGAATTCACACACATACGCATGCACACACACACAAAACACAGAGGAGGGCAAAAGAACACAGGAGAGAGAGAGAAGAGAGAGGAGAAAAGACAGAGAGACAGAGAGAGACAGGACAGAGAGAGACAGAGACAAAAGAGAGTTAGGCAGAGATAGATAGTCCATTACTCCAGAAATTTCCCAACTGAACCGAAAACCAAAGAGAATCACACACACACACCGCACACACACACCACACACACACCACGCATGCACACCACGTGCACACACACCCCGCGTTGCACACATACACAATCACACACACACTGCACACACACTACACACTCACCGCGTGGGACCACAACACACACACACACCACACACAAACACACAAACCCCACACACACACACACAAAACACACACACACAAAACACACACACACACACACACCGCTATATCTCGAAATTAAGAAATTCGGGGTTTAAAAGAAGTGAGGACCGGATATACGGAAATTGATCAGGTAGCGGACGGTGGGATGGGAACAGAAGTAATCGGGTGTAAAATGTGGGAAAATCGACCCCCCCACACTCAGTCCCACCCCCACCTCCGACAATAAATTTTTGAACATTAGGAAGAAGATCTTTTTATCATCATAATACATCGTCCCATGTGCCCTGCGCATGGCTGGCGTTGGCGATCATGGCCCTCCATACGAATCTATCCCCTGTCGCTGCAAGTACATCTCCCATCCTCTCCGACCTCAGCCACCTTGCAAGTCCATTCAATATTTTTTTCCCCGGGTCTACGTGGTGCTTTTCTTTTCCCCCAGCTTTCCCGTAGAAGATCTATGGGACAGGTGATTTATACGGTATCAGAAGCATTTCCCCCTTTCAACATATGCGACATGCCAGAAATGGCGAAAAGTAAAATACGGTCTTGACCTTTCAAATTGATTTTATTAAAGATTTCATTTACCATTTTCTTAGCCCTGTCTTTCCCCTCTCTCTCATCAGCTTTGAACGGCAGGTAGGTAAGTGTCCTATGTGCTAATATTTTTAAATGTGTTTGAAATACTTTTTTTTCTTTCATTTTTATTTCATTTTCTCCATAGCCCCTTTCCCTTCTCTCTATCCCTTTCTCTAACGAAAAAGGAACACATTTTTAAAGTGCTTCGGTTAAACAAAAAGAATAACAACAACAACAAAAAAGTAAACGAAATGATGATGGTTGATAATGATAAACATGAGAAACACAAAACCAAGTTAGAAATTGAGACAGAAAAACAGCCAGATTTAGAATATCAGGAGGAAACCTATAGAAATTTTAGATTATCAAAGACAAAAAAAAAACCAAATTTAGAATATCAGAGGGGGAAATTACAAAGCCAGAGAGGAATATCAGAGACAAAAAACAAATACAGCCTTTTTTTCGAATATCGAGAGAGAAACACATTGGGCTAAATCTGAAATATCAGAGACAGACAAATCATGCTGCCAAATTTCAGATATCAGAGAGAGATACACATACAACCAAATTTTTTTAAAACATCAGTTAACCCTAAACTGAAGGTGATCATGAGAGACGGCCGAAAACCTTTTATTCATTCAAGGACTGCAATTGCAAAATGCCTTAAATTATTCATGGGGGACTTTGAGTGTATGGCCGTTTTTCCTTTAATCCCACCATTAACCCTTTGACTCCCGCACCCTACCCCCAAATGCAAAACTTAACCCTTTGATGCTTCACCCTATCCCCCCAGTTCCCTGCAGGAAGCCGGTGGAAAAAGGTGAAGAAATAAAAGGATTAAGCTTTGCTTTGCCAACATGGTGAAGGAGTCACAGGGTTTAAATTAAGCAGTCAGAATCCGTTTTCAGGATGGGTGTTTTGCATTCCCAAAAGCCACCAAACATTTTCCATGGTTATGGATTTATAGGAGGAGATGCTAGGGGCAAAAAGAGATAGAGACAGATGGAAGTCCATGATCGCCAACGCCATGCGGCAGGGCACCTGAGATGTAGATGGATTTTTAACGAGCAGATATGATGTTTCTGCGTGCGAACAAAGAAGGGGAAATTCGGGTACCAGCAGATCTGCACACATATTGTCCCGGAACATCACATAACTGTCCAACATTTTTCCGAAAAGGGGGTCCCCAAGCGGCTTCGAATGACTTTTCAATTGAAAGACATATCCCTAATACTAGACTTTTACATTGCCATCGAGGTGATGGGGGAAAAGGGAAGGAGTGTTTTCATAATTTTTTTCACTCATTTTAGGCAAGTAATATAAACAATTGCAAAACAACCAGCAAAGCGAAAAATGGCAATAGATCCGAAATCAAATTGATTTTCATTCAGAAATCCGTATTTTGAATACATCTACATGAAGCACGGGTCACCAGTAGAAAAAAAAATAAAACATGAATAACAACAATAAGAAAACAGTCTGTCAACATACCTAGGAAATGATTTTACGAAATCAAAGTCGCTATCATGTTCTTTTCCTTCCGCTTTCCTGTTGTGACCAGGTGCTCTAATTCCCTTTTCCTCATAAAAGGCCCATAAATGTTGCCTGTCTTTTCCTAATCTTCCTATCAATGATTTCTTGTGTCAAACCCCCATAATGACTCTCGTTCGTTTTCTTTGCTGTCCAGGGAACTCTCAACATTCTTTCTTAGAAACACATCTCGGCTGCCTCAATCTTGTTCTGGCTTTGCGTGTTGGCTGTCCAGCCTCACCTCCCGTATAACATATTGGTTCTATATAACATTCAAGAATCTCTTCCTGATGTTAAATGATAGGCATTTGTGGTAAGAAGCTTTTCATCTTCTGGAATGCCGTTTTGGCTTGGCCGATTCTGCTGGCTATTTCTAATGCGCATTCTTTGGTGAGTGACCGTTTCCAGATATTTAAAACTTATAACCTGTCTCAAAGTTTGCCGTTTGCTGTTATTTTGCATGGGGGGATTTCATGTGTTCTTTTTTTACTGATTACCATGACTTCTGTCTCCTTTTTTTGCTCCAACCCTTTATTTTTGCTTTATTTTTGCTTAAGTAAAAATAAAGGGGGTAAAAAAATCATAAAGTGTAAAAGAAGGCCAGGTAGACCCCAGGGAGAAAAAAGCTGGACGGACTTGCAGAGTGGTGGGGGGGCGGGAGGGTGGGGGTATGCTAGGGGCAACGAGAGATAGAGACAGATGGAAGTCCATGATCGCCAAAGCCATTGGCAGGGCACCTATGATGATGATGGTGAGATGATGTAAAAGAAAGGGGAGAGACAAAAGAAAGTTCGGCGTCTTCCCCAGGACTGTTTTTGCAAATGTGCGGGAAACGATCGGACGGACAAACAGTGTGTGTGATATCAGAGACATTCCCAGCCAATTAAAAAAGGCCGTGAGCACCCTGCAGGGAACGTTTCATAAGATCATTGACCCCTTGGGGGGAGCTATCTTTAGGATTTAGTTTATTTCCCCTTCCTCCTTTTTCCATCACGTTTTCAGCCTTTCCACTTTCTCGCTCCTACTTTTTACCCCCCACACATTTTCTCTATTATTTTTCCAAAAGGAAACTGTTCAAGGTGATTTGACAGCAAGAAAGAACAGCAAAAACAAAATCAGTAAAAAGAAGCAACAACGATAAACAAAAACAATGATGCAAGCAATAACAGCAACAGATTTCTTTTTATTCATTTTTTATATTTTCAAAGACATTGTTAGCGTAGGGTTTTTTGGTGAAAAACTTAGCCTACATATCAAAACAACATGTACGGCATCCACATCTTCACACAAGGTCAGTCTGTATAAGGTGCTCACTGTTAACAATGTACAAGATTTAAAAATATGAAAAAAACACAGATATGTCTGGAAAAAAAAAACTGTATCTATTTAACCCTTAAAAATCCCACACCTTATTTCCCCCAACTGACCACAACTTAATCTTTTGTTCCCGTTCCCTATTTACCAACTGCAAAAACCAAAAAACTTTTAACTCCCACTTATCCACCAACTTCCTGCAGAAGTGGGGATAAGGTGAGGGGGTCAAAGGTTATTTTATTCCACAGGTTAACAAAGAATACTGGGGACAAAGTCAAAAGGTTTAAAATTTATTAACAAATAATATACAGCTATTATTTCCCAAAAATTCAACACCAAAATTATATTCTTTAAAAAAAATTTTTTAAAAAACAAAAAAAAAGAAAAAAAACACCAAAAAAAAAAAAAAAAAAAAAAAAAAAAAAAAAAACACTTCCACAATGTATGGTTAATGCAATCCGTTTCCAAAAGGAAGTCACAGTGACAGTTATTTGCGAGTCCCTTTCCTTTCAAAATGTTTACAGAAATCTATGCACACTTTCCATTTTATGAATTGTCATAAATGCCTTTCCCATGGGGCATTTGTTTCCAATTTCTCTATTCATTTACAACAACAACAACAACAATCATCATCATCATCAGTAGCAATAGTAGCATGACCATCATCATCATCTTCATGGTCGTTGTCGTCGTCATCATCGTCGTCGTCTTCGTCGTCATCCTCCTCCTCATTATAATACCACCACCACCACCACCACCATCAACCGTCATCATCAGCATCCATCTAGAGAGTTAAAAATGGATATAAGCAATGGGTAGAAGGTGTAGAGTGGTGAGCATGAGACAGGAATGTGTGTTGTGTGTGTGTGGTGTGTGTGTGTGTGTGTGTGTGTGGTGTGTGTGTGTGTGTGTGTGTGTGTGTGTGTGTGTGAGGTGTGTGTGTGTGTGTGTGGTGTGTGTGTGTGGTGTGTGAGTGTGTTTTTGTGTGTCTGTGTGTGTGTGTGTGTGTGTTGTGTGTTATGTGTGTGTGAGCGTGTATGTGTGTGTGTGTGTGTGTGTGTGTTTGTATGTGAGTGTGAGCGTGTGTGTGTGTGTGTGTGTGTGTGTGTGGTGTGTGTGTTTGTGTGTGTGTGTGTGTTGTTTGTGTGTGTTGTGTGTGTGTGTGAGCGTGTGTATGTGTGTGAATGTGCGTGTGTGTGTGAATGTGATTTGTGTGTGTATGTGTGTGTGAGCGTGTCTGTGCGTGTGAGTGTGTTTTGAGTGTGTGTGTGTACATGTGCATATGTGTGTGAGCGTGTATGTGTGTGTGAGTGTGTTTTGTGTGTGTGTGTGTGTGCATGTGCATATGTGTGTGTGTGTGTGTGTGTATGTGTGTGTGTATGTGTGTGTGTGTCCGTTGTGCGTGGATTTGTACGTGCGAGTTTTGAGAGGAGGAGGAAAAGCTGTTTTAATCGAAGAGGATTCAGGAACTGTGTGAAGTTTGTTAAAACAGAGACTTAAACATGCATCTTTTATAGACATCGCAACACCACTCCGAGAAAACGATGTTTACTACCTGGTTAGGCGTCCCTTACATACTGGAAACACACTCCTCTGATACAAATTTTGGGCCATCGTACCACGATGATCTTCAGAAAGACAAACGTATATACGCCTATATATATATCCACCTACCTATCTACATACATACATACGTACATACATACACTGTACATACATACATACATATATATATATATATATATATATATATATATATATATTATATATATACATGTATATATATATATATATATATATATGTATGTACGTATGTATGTATTATGTATAAAAATAAAAACTTAAATACATGCATACACATATACATACAAATGAAATATAATGCGCGTATATACATACGTACACACACACATATATATATATATATACATACATACATACACACATACATATACACATACATGTACATACACAAATACATATATACATACACACATATATACATACATACATACAAAAATACATGCATTGATGCATACATACATACATACATACACACACACACTTTTTTTTGGGGGGGGGTCTAAAATCACTTTATTGAATAGACATTAAATCAAAGACCACCACCACTCACACATACAGATCCATACATATATACATATGTACAGACTAAAAACCTTGATTACAACGTTTTAAAAACCCCACGCATAACAAGCAAACACCAACAAATACTTTAATACAAACAGACAAAGACACATACATGTAGACAGAGCGGATGGGGGACCGATAATACGATGTAATTGTGGGCTTACATTAGAGTCTGGAATAGGAGCCATTGTTGTCTGAAGCAATTCAATATCGAATGTGTCTTCTTTCTCAGAAAGAAATAAGTAGTGTGTGTGTGTGTGTGTGTGTGTGAGAGAGAGAGAGAGAGAGAGAGAGAGAGAGAGAGACAGACAGACAGACAGACAGACTGGCAGAGAGAGACAGGAGAGAGAGAGAGATAGAGACGAGAGACGAGAGAGAGAGAGAGAGAGAGAGAGAGAGAGAGAGAGAGAGAGCGCCCAAGAGAGAGACAGAGACAGAGACAGAGACATAGCACATGCGTTGATAGAGAGAAAGACAGAGAGAGAGGGGTGGAAAGAGAGATAGACACAGAGGCAGAGAGAGAGGGGTAAAGAGACAGAGAGAAAGAGACAGAGAGATAGATAGCGAGAGTGACAGAGAGAGTGAGAGAGAGAGAGGCTGACACAGAGAGAGAGAGAGGTTGACAGAGAGAGAGAGAGAGGCTGACAGAGAGAGAGAGAGAGAGGGCTGACAGAGAGAGAGAGAGAGAGGTTGACAGAGAGAGAGAGAGAGAGGTTGACAGAGAGAGAGAGAGGCTGACAGAGAGAGAGAGAGAGAGAGAGAGAGGCTGACACAGAGAGAGAGAGGCTGACAGAGAGAGAGAGAGAGAGAGAGGCTGACACAGAGAGAGAGAGGCTGACCAAGAGAGAGAGAGAGAGAGGACTGAGAGAGAGAGAGAGAGAGAGAGGCTGACAGAGAGAAAGAGAGAGAGGCTGACAGAGAGAGAGAGAGAGAGAGGCTGACAGAGAGAGAGAGAGGCTGACAGAGAGAGAGAGAGGCTGACAGAGAGAGAGAGAGGCTGACACACAGAGAGAGAGGCTGACACAGAGAGAGAGAGGCTGACAGAGAGAGAGAGAGAGAGGCTGACAGAGAGAGAGAGAGGCTGACAGAAAGAGAGAGAGGCTGACACAGAGAGAGAGAGGCTGACACAGAGAGAGAGAGAGAGGCTGACACAGAGAGAAAGAGGCTGACACAGAGAGAGAGAGGCTGACAGAGAGAGAGAGAGGCTGACACAGAGAGAGAGAGGCTGACAGAGAGAGAGAGAGGCTGACACAGAGAGAGAGGCTGACAGAGAGAGAGAGAGAGGCTGACACAGAGAGAGAGAGGCTGACACAGAGAGAGAGGCTGACAGAGAGAGAGAGAGAGCTGACACAGAGAGAGAGAGGCTGACAGAGAGAGAGAGAGGCAGACACAGAGAGAGAGAGGCTGACACAGAGAGAGAGGCTGACACAGAGAGAGAGAGAGAGAGAGAGGCTGACACAGAGAGAGAGGCTGACACAGAGAGAGAGGCTGACACAGAGAGAGAGGCTGACACAGAGAGAGAGAGAGAGAGAGGCTGACACAGATAGAGAGGCTGACACAGAGAGAGAGAGGCTGACACAGAGAGAGAGAGGCTGACACAGAGAGAGAGAGGCTGACACAGAGAGAGAGAGGCTGACAGAGAGAGAGAGAGAGGCTGACTCTGAGAGAGAGGCTGACACAGAGAGAGAGAGGCTGACAGAGAGAGAGAGAGAGGCTGACAGAGAGAGAGAGAGGCTGACACAGAGAGAGAGAGGCTGACACAGAGAGAGAGAGAGGCTGACACAGAGAGAGAAGAGGACTGACACAGAGAGAGAGAGGCTGACACAGAGAGAGAGAGGCTGACACAGAGAGAGAGAGGCTGACAGAGAGAGAGAGAGGCTGACAGAGAGAGAGAGAGGCTGACACAGAGAGAGAGAGGCTGACAGAGAGAGAGAGAGGCTGACACAGAGAGAGAGAGGCTGACAGAGAGAGAGAGAGAGAGAGAGAAGAGGCTGACACAGAGAGAGAGAGGCTGACACAGAGAGAGAGAGGCTGACAGAGAGAGAGAGAGAGAGGCTGACACAGAGAGAGAGAGGCTGACAGAGAGAGAGAGGCTGACACAGAGAGAGAGAGGCTGACACAGAGAGAAAGAGAGGCTGACACAGAGAGAGAGAGAGGGCTGACAGAGAGAGAGAGAGGCTGACACAGAGAGAGAGAGGCTGACAGAGAGAGAGAGAGGCTGACAGAGAGAGAGAGGCTGACACAGAGAGAGAGAGGCTGACACAGAGAGAGAGAGGCTGACACAGAGAGAGAGAGGCTGACAGAGAGAGAGAGAGGCTGACAGAGAGAGAGAGAGGCTGACACAGAGAGAGAGAGGCTGACACAGAGAGAGAGAGAGGCTGACACAGAGAGAGAGAGGCTGACAGAGAGAGAGAGAGGCTGACACAGAGAGAGAGAGGCTGACACAGAGAGAGAGAGGCTGACACAGAGAGAGAGAGAGGCTGACACAGAGAGAGAGAGGCTGACACAGAGAGAGAGAGGCTGACAGAGAGAGAGAGAGGCTGACACAGAGAGAGAGGCTGACACAGAGAGAGAGAGGCTGACACAGAGAGAGAGAGAGGCTGACACAGAGAGAGAGAGAGAGAGGCTGACACAGAGAGAGAGAGGCTGACACAGAGAGAGAGAGAGGCTGATACAGAGAGAGAGAGGCTGACACAGAGAGAGAGAGAGGGGCTGACAGAGAGAGAGAGAGAGAGAGGCTGACACAGAGAGAGAGAGGCTGACACAGAGAGAGAGAGAGGCTGACACAGAGAGAGAGAGAGAGAGAGAGAGAGAGACAGAGAGAGAAAGACAGCGTGACAGACAGATAGACAGACAGAGGCGAGGAGAGAAGAGAAACTGAGAGAAGGAGAGAGAGAGAGAGAGAGAGAGAGAGAGAGAGAGAGAGAGAGAGAGAGAGAGAGAGAGAGAGAACGAGAAAGCAGGACAGAACGACCTTTTTTTTTCTCATTTGTATACGTTCATAGGTTTTTAATTAATCTTCGTTGCGTTCTCGATTTAAACAGAAGCGAAGGTCAAACGCCAGAGACCGAGAAAGATAACACTGAGTGGTCAATAGAGGGTGGAGCTGAGTGGGAAACAGAGGTAAAAATCAGGTGTAATTAAAACAGGTAGAAATCGATCCTAACCCCCATACCCCTATTCCCAGACACACAGTAAATTTGATTGATGAATGGATTGATTGATTGATTTGGTTCAGTTTTTACGTCGGCACCCACCTCAGATGATATGGCCGATGGGGATAACCATCGCAGGGAAGTGGGGGACGGAAGGACCTATATCTAATCTTGCACCGACACCACCAGAACAACAATGATGTTAAGATGGGACAGTGAAAAGGCCAGTTTTAAAGTCGCGCATCCCGGGGATTCAAACCCGCAACTATTAGCATGTGAATCCGACGCTCAAACCAACTGAGCTACGCGGAAGAAGGCTTTGTGCAGTGCAGGTAATTTATGTCGGATCGGAACTATTCCTAGCCAATCAAGACACGCCGTCTGCACGTGGGTGTGATGTATAACACACAATCGTTGACCGTTTTAACGTGCTATATTTGGGATCTTATTAACATGCTATCTGCCCCCCCCCCCCCCCCCCCTTTTTTTTTTTTTCTTCTTTGTTTTCGTTTTTGTTTTGTTTTTCTTCCTCCCTCTCTTGTCCGTCTAACTTTCTTCAACCCCCCCCCCCCCTCCCACACCAACATGCTCCGTTTCTATTCTATTCTGTGACAAAAAGAAAACTAGTTCAAGGTATTTTCTCAAGCAGAAATGGAACAAGAACAAAACTTGAAATACCAAACTTCAAAACACTGTATTTATTCTAAGGTGGTTGTCAGTTGGCCGCATTTGGACTTAGCTTACAGTTAGTCCTTGTTACTCGACACATGCAATGTAAGGATATTGGGAAGAAAAATAACAACAAACAACAACAACAACAACAAACAAACTAACAAAAACAAATGAACCATAACATACACAACGTGACTTCGGCTGAATTGAACTGAATTGAGCTGAATTAAAATAGAATTAAGCATGACTGTCTTCATGGTGGTGTAGGCATACAGCTATACACACGTAAAAGAAAGCCTGTTAGTAGAAGTTGCAGCCCATGGAAGGAATGATGCAATTTGATTTATACATAGTATATACTGCTATTACTATTAATACAAGAACTTATGACTATTAGAACTTATTACTACTAATACTAAAACTCATTACTACTAATGCTACAACTTATATCACTACAACTTATTATCACAAATACTGAAAATTATTACTACTAATACTAGAACTTATCACTACTAATACTAGAACTTATTACTTCTAATACTAGAACTTATTACTACTAATACTAGAACTTATTACTACTAATACTAGAACTTATTACTTCTAATACTAAAACTTATTACTACTAATACTAGAACTTATCACTACTAGTACTAGAACTTATTACTACTAATACTAGAACTACAACAATGATCATTAATACAGCTACTTCTAGAACCGTGGACTCAAGATCTAATATCTCGAGTTCAGTCCCTGTAGCCCCACATTAAAAACTGGCCTACTTCCTGCCCATCTTAACGTTTCCATAGATCTGGTGATGTAAGCCGTGTTTAATAGATCTGGTGATGTAAGCTGTGTTTAATAGATCTGGTGATGTAAGCTGTGTTTAATAGATCCGGTGGTGTAAGCTGTGTTTAATAGATCTGGTGGTGTAAGCTGTGTTTAATAGATATGGTGATGTAAGCTGTGTTTAATAGATATGGTGATGTAAGCTGTGTTTAATAGATCCGGTGGTGTAAGCCGTGTTTAATAGATATGGTGATGTAAGCCGTGTTTAATAGATCTGGTGGTGTAAGCTGTGTTTAATAGATCTGGTGATGTAAGCTGTGTTTAATAGATATGGTGATGTAAGCTGTGTTTAATAGATCTGGTGATGTAAGCTGTGTTTAATAGATCTGGTGATGAAAGCTGTGTTTAATAGATATGGTGGTGTAAGCTGTGTTTAATAGATCTGGTGATGTAAGCTGTGTTTAATAGATCTGGTGATGTAAGCTGTGTTTAATAGATTGGTGATGTAAGCTGTGTTTAATAGATCTGGTGATGTAAGCCGTGTTTAATAGATCTGGTGATGTAAGCTGTGTTTAATAGATCTGGGGGTGTAAGCCATGTTTAATAGATCTGGTGATGTAAGCTGTGTTTAATAGATATGGTGATGTAAGCTGTGTTTAATAGATATGGTGGTGTAAGCTGTGTTTAATAGATCTGGTGATGTAAGCTGTGTTTAATAGATCTGGTGATGTAAGCTGTGTTTAATAGATCTGGTGATGTAAGCCGTGTTTAATAGATCTGGTGATGTAAGCTGTGTTTAATAGATCTGGGGGTGTAAGCCATGTTTAATAGATCTGGTGATGTAAGCTGTGTTTAATAGATATGGTGGTGTAAGCTGTGTTTAATAGATCTGGTGATGTAAGCTGTGTTTAATAGATCTGGTGATGTAAGCTGTGTTTAATAGATCTGGTGTAATGTAAGCTGTGTTTAATAGATCTGGTGATGTAAGCTGTGTTTAATAGATCTGGTGATGTAAGCTGTGTTTAATAGATCTGGTGATGTAAGCTGTGTTTAATAGATCTGGTGATGTAAGCTGTGTTTAATAGATCTGGTGATGTAAGCTGTGTTTAATAGATCTGGTGATGTAAGCTGTGTTTAATAGATCTGGTGATGTAAGCTGTGTTTAATAGATCTGGTGATGTAAGCTGTGTTTAATAGATCTGGTGATGTAAGCTGTGTTTATAATAGGTGTGACTGGTAATAGATCTTGATGTAAGCTGTGTTTAATAGATATGGTGATGTAAGCCTGTGTTTAATAGATCTGGTGATGTAAGCTGTGTTTAATAGATATGGTGATGTAAGCCGTGTTTAATAGATATGGTGATGTAAGCTGTGTTTAATAGATTGGTGATGTAAGCTGTGTTTAATAGATTGGTGATGTAAGCCATGTTTAATAGATATGGTGATGTAAGCTGTGTTTAATAGATATGGTGATGTAAGCTGTGTTTAATAGATATGGTGATGTAAGCTGTGTTTAATAGATACTGGTGATGTAAGCTGTGTTTAATAGATATGGTGATGTAAGCTGTGTTTAATAGATATGGTGATGTAAGCCTGTTTAATAGATATGGTGATGTAAGCTGTGTTTATAGATATGGTGATGTAAGCTGTGTTTAATAGATCTGGTGATGTAAGCTGTGTTTACTAGATATGGTGATGTAAGCTGTGTTTAATAGATCATGGTGATGTAAGCCGTGTTTAATAGATATGGTGGTGTAAGCTGTGTTTAATAGATATGGTGATGTAAGCCATGTTTAATAGATATGGTGATGTAAGCTGTGTTTAATAGATATGGTGATGTAAGCTGTGTTTAATAGATATGGTGATGTAAGCCGTGTTTAATAGATATGGTGGTGTAAGCTGTGTTTAATAGATATGGTGATGTAAGCCTGTTTAATAGATCTGGTGATGTAAGCCGTGTTTAATAGATATGGTGATGTAAGCTGTGTTTAATAGATATGGTGATGTAAGCTGTGTTTAATAGATCTGGTGATGTAAGCTGTGTTTAATAGATAAAGCCATGTTTAATAGATATGGTGGTGTAAGCTGTGTTTAATAGATATGGTGATGTAAGCTGTGTTAATAGATCTGGTGATGTAAGCTGTGTTTAATAGATCTGGTGATGTAAGCTGTGTTTAATAGATCTGGTGATGTAAGCTGTGTTTAATAGATATGGTGATGTAAGCCATGTTTAATAGATCTGGTGATGTAAGCTGTGTTTAATAGATATGGTGATGTAAGCCATGTTTAATAGATCTGGTGATGTAAGCTGTGTTTAATAGAATATGGTGATGTAAGCGTGTTTAATAGATATGGTGATGTAAGCTGTGTTTAATAGATTGGTGATGTAAGCTGTGTTTAATAGATCTGGTGATGTAAGCTGTGTTTAATAGATCTGGTGATGTAAGCTGTGTTTAATAGATATGGTGATGTAAGCCATGTTTAATAGATATGGTGATGTAAGCTGTGTTTAATAGATATGGTGATGTAAGCCATGTTTAATAGATCATGGTGATGTAAGCTGTGTTTAATAGATATGGTGATGTAAGCCATGTTTAATAGATATGGTGATGTAAGCCATGTTTAATAGATATGGTGATGTAAGCCATGTTTAATAGATATGGTGATGTAAGCTGTGTTTAATAGATTGGTGATGTAAGCTGTGTTTAATAGATATGGTGATGTAAGCCGTGTTTAATAGATATGGTGATGTAAGCTGTTTTAATAGATATGGTGATGTAAGCCATGTTTAATAGATATGGTGATGTAAGCGTGTTTAATAGATATGGTGATGTAAGCCGTGTTAATAGATATGGTGATGTAAGCCATGTTTAATAGATATGGTGATGTAAGCCATGTTTAATAGATATGGTGATGTAAGCATGTTTAATAGATATGGTGATGTAAGCCGTGTTTAATAGATATAGTGATGTAAGCCGTGTTTAATAGATATAGGTGATGTAAGCTGTGTTTAATAGATATGGTGATGTAAGCATGTTTAATAGATATGGTGATGTAAGCCATGTTTAATAGATATGGTGATGTAAGCTGTTTAATAGATATGGTGTGTAAGCCATGTTTAATAGATATGGTGATGTAAGCCATGTTTAATAGATCTGGTGATGTAAGCCATGTTTAATAGATATGGTGATGTAAGCCAGTGTTTAATAGATCTGGTGATGTAAGCCGTGTTTAATAGATATGGTGATGTAAGCTGTGTTTAATAGATATGGTGATGTAAGCCTGTGTTTAATAGATATGGTGATGTAAGCCATGTTTAATAGATATGGTGATGTAAGCCATGTTTAATAGATATGGTGATGTAAGCCTGTTTAATAGATATGGTGATGTAAGCCATGTTTAATAGATATGGTGATGTAAGCCGTGTTTAATAGATATGGTGATGTAAGCCGTGTTTAATAGATCTGGTGATGTAAGCTGTTTAATAGATATGGTGGTGTAAGCGTGTTTAATAGATATGGTGATGTAAGCCGTGTTTAATAGATATGGTGATGTAAGCCGTGTTTAATAGATATGGTGATGTAAGCCTGTTTAATAGATTGGTGATGTAAGCCGTGTTTAATAGATATGGTGATGTAAGCCTGTTTAATAGATATGGTGTGTAAGCCATGTGTTTAATAGATATGGTGATGTAAGCTGTGTTTAATAGATCTGGTGTGTAAGCTGTGTTTAATAGATATGGTGGTGTAAGCTGTGTTTAATAGATATGGTGGTGTAAGCTGTGTTTAATAGATATGGTGGTGTAAGCTGTGTTTAATAGATATGGTGATGTAAGCCTGTGTTTAATAGATATGGTGGTGTAAGCCGTGTTTAATAGATTGGTGGTGTAAGCTGTGTTTAATAGATCTGGTGGTGTAAGCTGTGTTTAATAGATATGGTGATGTAAGCTGTGTTTAATAGATATGGTGATGTAAGCTGTGTTAATAGATATGGTGTGTAAGCTGTGTTATAATAGATTGGTGGTGTAAGCCTGTTTAATAGATATGGTGGTGTAAGCTGTGTTTAATAGATATGGTGATGTAAGCCATGTTTAATAGATATGGTATGTAAGCTGTTAATAGTGGTGATGTAAGCTTGTTTAATAGATATGGTGATGTAAGCTGTGTTTAATAGATATGGTGGTGTAAGCTGTGTTTAATAGATATGGTGATGTAAGCTGTGTTTAATAGATATGGTGATGTAAGCCATGTTTAATAGATATGGTGATGTAAGCCATGTTTAATAGATATGGTGATGTAAGCTGTGTTTAATAGATATGGTGATGTAAGCCATGTTTTAATAGATATGGTGATGTAAGCTGTGTTTAATAGATATGGTGTGTAAGCTGTGTTTAATAGATTGGTGATGTAAGCCATGTTTAATAGATATGGTGATGTAAGCCGTGTTTAATAGATATGGTGATGTAAGCCAGTTTAATAGATATGGTGATGTAAGCCATGTTTAATAGATATGGTGATGTAAGCTGTGTTTAATAGATATGGTGATGTAAGCCGTGTTTAATAGATATGGTGATGTAAGCTGTGTTTAATAGATATGGTGATGTAACTGTGTTTAATAGATATGGTGATGTAAGCCATGTTTAATAGATATGGTGATGTAAGCCGTGTTTAATAGATATGGTGATGTAAGCGTTAATAGATGGTATGTAAGCCATGTTAATAGATATGGTGATGTAACGTGTTAAGATTGGTGATGTAAGCCTGTTAATAGATATGGTGATGTAAGCTGTGTTTAATAGATATGGTGGATGTAAGCCTGTTTAATAGATATGGTGATGTAAGCCGTGTTTAATAGATATGGTGATGTAAGCTGTGTTTAATAGATAGGTGATGTAAGCTGTGTTTAATAGATTGGTGATGAAGCTGTTTAATGATTGGTGAGTAAGCCGTGTTTAATAGATATGGTGATGTAAGCTGTGTTTAATAGATATGGTGATGTAAGCTGTGTTTAATAGATAGTGGTGATGTAAGCTGTGTTTAATAGATATGGTGATGTAAGCCGTGTTTAATAGATATGGTGATGTAAGCTGGTTTAATAGATCTGGTGATGTAAGCTGTGTTTAATAGATATGGTGATGTAAGCCGTGTTTAATAGATATGGTGATGTAAGCCGTGTTTAATAGATATGGTGGTGTAAGCCGTGTTTAATAGATATGGTGATGTAAGCCGTGTTTAATAGATCTGGTGATGTAAGCCGTGTTTAATAGATATGGTGATGTAAGCTGTGTTTAATAGATATGGTGATGTAAGCTGTGTTTAACAGATATGGTGTGTAAGCTGTGTTTAATAGATATAGTGATGTAAGCTGTGTTTAATAGATATGGTGATGTAAGCTGTGTTTAATAGATCTGGTGATGTAAGCTGTGTTTAATAGATCTGGTGATGTAAGCTGTGTTTAATAGATATGGTGATGTAAGCTGTGTTTAATAGATCTGGTGATGTAAGCTGTGTTTAATAGATATGGTGATGTAAGCTGTGTTTAATAGATATGGTGATGTAAGCTTGTTTAATAGATATGGTGATGTAAGCTGTGTTTAATATATCTGGTGATGTAAGCTGTGTTTAATAGATATGGTGATGTAAGCTGTGTTTAATAGATATGGTGATGTAAGCCGTGTTTAATAGATATGGTGATGTAAGCTGTGTTTAATAGATATGGTGATGTAGCCGTGTTTAATAGATCTGGTGATGTAAGCTGTGTTTAATAGATCTGGTGATGTAAGCTGTGTTTAATAGATCTGGTGATGTAAGCTGTGTTTAATAGATAAGCCATGTTTAATAGATATGGTGATGTAAGCTGTGTTTAATAGATCTGGTGGTGTAAGCTGTGTTTAATAGATCTGGTGGTGTAAGCTGTGTTTAATAGATATGGTGGTGTAAGCTGTGTTTAATAGATAAGCCATGTTTAATAGATATGGTGATGTAAGCTGTGTTTAATAGATCTGGTGATGTAAGCTGTGTTTAATAGATATGGTGGTGTAAGCTGTGTTTAATAGATATGGTGGTGTAAGCTGTGTTTAATAGATCTGGTGATGTAAGCTGTGTTTAATAGATATGGTGATGTAAGCTGTGTTTAATAGATATGGTGGTGTAAGCCGTGTTTAATACATCTGGTGGTGTAAGCCGTGTTTAATAGATCTGGTGATGTAAGCTGTGTTTAATAGATATGGTGATGTAAGCTGTGTTTAATAGATATGGTGGTGTAAGCCGTGTTTAATAGATTGGTGATGTAAGCTGTGTTTAATAGATGAAAACATCCTCACCCTCCCCATTTTTAAACCTTGTCAGTGCATAGGATTTCGCACAGAATCAAGAAGTCATCTCCAGTCAGTATTATGTTGTAGTTTTACAGAACGTAGAGGGGGCCGTCACTAATTTATGCTGCCTTTACTGTAGCATTATAGAACAATCGCCGGGAGGTACCCGTAAAGTCGACAGCCCATTGCGTCGACAGCTCATTGCGTCGACAGCTCAGCGTCGACAGCTCATTGCGTCGACAGCTCATTCACATTTTAGGGGGGGGGGAGGGAGGGAGAGAGAAGAGAGAGAGAGAGAGAGAGAGAGACAGAGAGAGAGACAGACAGAGAGAGACAGAGACAGAGACAGACAGACAGAGACAGAGACAGAGAGACAGAGAGAGAGAGACACACACACACACACTTTTAACGCGTAAAGCTTGCATCGTATGTGCACTAGTTTTTTCCCCCGTTCTTTATTATTTGTTTAAGGGACATCATTTTGCTTTCGCGAACAGGGAACGTAATATGAGTTACTTCCCTTACAAAATAAAAATAAAAAGGAGAATACCTGATACACATTTGAACACTAAAAATGCTAAATGATTGTCTTGACAGAAATGTGCAAATGTATGTGGACCAGTTAAAGAAAGAGAATATTTCCGACATTTTTTGATTTCTCGGAGATCATTAGAATGAATGTTCAGCCGTTGCATGTAGGCATGTTTTATCATGACGATTTGGGCATAGAATAGATCAATATTAAATTAAGAAAAAAATTGAATCTTAATTAAGCACTTACCTTTAAATCTCTGTCCTTGTTCTATTTCCATTTTTGAAAAGGTGGATTTTGTCCTCCAATTGTAAATTCTTATTTGTGCTATGTTCACTTTTGGAATGCTGAATGGCGACAAACGTCCTTCATTATTGACCACATCCTCTACACAACATCCTGTATCTATACTTAGACTACATCCTCTAAACTACATCCTGTATCTATAGCCAGACTGCATCCTCTAAACTACATCCTGTATCTATACCCTGACTATATCCTCTAAACTACATCCTGTATATCCAGACTACATCCTCTACACAGTATCCTGTATCTATACCAGACTACATCCTCTACACATCCTGTCCACGCAACGAGCTGTCCACGCAACGAGCTGTCGACGCAATGACATGGACCCCAATCGCCGTGTAATTGCCGGCGGGAACACTCAGACAATGACCGCAGGGCGCGTCTGTCTCAACCGCTCTAGGTATTTGTGGCTCGATATCGAGCACATACCCACTCGCGAAACTGCCGGACAATGACCAGCGTTTCACTTGTGTGTACTGACGCGCTGCGTTAAAACTACACACACTAAGTGTTGATTTATTAATTAGGTGAGAACAACCAATCAGACCTTGGCATCTGGTTGATTGATTAATTAGGTGAGAACAACCAATCAGACCTTGCCATCTGAAAGGCTTGACTTTGAGATTTGAAAATATGACCATCATGCTCTGTTCCCAGAGTACAAATTAACAAGGCGCATCATAGCGTGTGCTTTTCCACCGCCACTCTCAGTCTCACCAGAGGTGCCCTTTCCTGCCACCACTCTTGATCTCACAGCAGGTGATCAACTTCACGGCGTTACTGTAGTAAGTTCTGGATTTTTATCACTTTATTATTCATTGTCATTTGCAGTAAGCTTAGGGACTTTAATGTCTCTTATTTCTTTAGATTCTAGCTCAAGTCTATTGAGTACCGCGTTAGATTTGCAGAATTCACACAGCGAGAAAGTACGTTTTGATCTAAACGATGTGCTATCTCACAAGATCTGTAGCACTTAGCGTGGCTGCCACCATTGTAAAGATGGGACTGAGGTTTAAATGTAATAACCACTATAGATTTAGCCCTATTTTCATGTGGCTATTGTAGGACTATGGACAACCATATTCTGTCAAAAGCCAAGATACAAGGCATTGTTGTGCAGAGGAAGAGTATTTTATACTTGACAAGGTTGTATTTTTACATACTGACATGATGACTGATGAAACACGTGCTCAGCTAATTGATCTGTTTTAGTGTATCCCTTAGCTGATCAGCACCACTGATTTGATGACATGGTTTAATAGTAATATGCTATACTATTTTGTTATCATTGTCTCTAGCACTTGATCTAGAATTATACTTAATCACATAGAGATAATGGGTAATAGATTACTCAAGTGTGTTCTCTCCACACTGCTGACTGCTATTTGATTAGGTGCTGTTTGTGATGACATAGACGATAGTTCTCATTGTCAAATAGGCCTACTATGTCATCACCACTGAATATTAACTGTCTGAAAGCTACCAGGATGCAATGCATTATTGTGCACTTTTTTTATACTTGATAATGTTGTATGTGTGTACATAATGGTAGTTGATGAAACATGTGCTCAGCACCACCACTAATCATTATTGAATGTTGCTTTGATGACATAGCTTAACTAGTAATATGCTATGCTATTTTGTCATCACTATCTCTAGCACTAGACATAGAATTACACATAACTACATTGAGCAAATATTCAATGGATGACTCAAGTGTGTTGACTGCTATTCAATAAGGTAGACCTACTGTTTGTGACAACAGCTCCCATAGTCAAATACTATGTTTGTCATCACCACTGAATATTAACTGTCCAATAGCTGCCCACTCAGATGTTATGTTACAACTTACTCAGCCCATGGCAGCCAAACAGCTTAATATGACTGTGCATGATTTTGCCAGTACATTATTGGAGGTCTAGCCTATGCTATTGAACAAGCAGTATGGTAGTTACCCTCAACTTATCAAAGGGTTACTCAAGTTTTGTTATCAATTATTTGTTACGTGATTACAAGTGCTAGTGCTTTTGAGTGTTAATATCGACAACACATATTTTGGTATAATGTAGTAGTTCTTTACACATTTTGTTATCAATTATTTGTTGCATGTTTACAAATGCTAGTGCTTTTGTTTGTAAATGTAGACATCTTCTGTTAGAATGTAGTAGTTCACTCTTGTACATTGACATTGGTATTTCACAAAATGTGTACTTTGTCATTGTATTTATGAAACCTATTTTGTGTCTTACAGGCACTGTTTTCTTACCCGTCTTCTTCTTACCCATCTCCTTCCTCATCTTCTTTTCTCAATAATAAAGAGTCAAGTAGCAAAACGGGGACTTGCTTTTGATTGAGAGACTTCCCTTTCTGCTCTAGATTCAAAGGACCACCACAGCAACCATCACCAAACCCCTTAACCCACTCATCCATCTCACCTGGCACTGCGATCTGCGATTCATCATTATCACCATATACAACCCCCCTTAACCACTCACTCCATCACACTTAGTTGACATTTAAAATTCTCCCTGCTTCCCTCTTATTTTCTTCGCTAGCATGGTTGACAATGCAACGATGCTAGTGGAAAGGGTGCAGGAGTCAAAGAGTTAATTAAACGATCTCACTTAATCTGTTCTTCTTCACATGCTCAACCAACTGGTCTTCTTCTTCAGTCATAACACAGGTCATCCTCACGACAGTCTCTACTCGTGAACACGCTATGACGATAATACAAAACAAGAACAAGAACAAAAACTGGTCTTGTCGTGTCCACCCGATAAATCAACGGTCTGACTTTAAATGTTGTGTGATACATGTCTTTTTGCTGGGGAATAAAAGCATGTGCCAAGAACTGAAAATAGAACCGGAAAGAATAAAGAAAGAAATGTCAGGCCATTCTGGCAATATCCCTTTTTTTTACACATACACATGCACAGGCACGCACATACATAGTTCTCTGGTCGATAAAAAAATCAATCCTTCTTTATCAATCTCCCTTTTTTTTTTTTTAAGAGAAAGGAGATTTAAAACGAGGCAGGTATGACGTGGGAAGGCAGACAATTCTGAAAAGAAACGAAGAAAACACGAAAGACAGATTACACAGAAAAAGAGGGAGAAAAAAGAAAGAGAAGGAGACGGTGATGATTTTTGATAATAATTTTGTTGTTGATGATGATCATAATGATGATGACAATGGTGATGATGATGAGGAGGAGGAGGAAAAGGATGGTGATGATGATGGAGATGATGATGATGATCGTAGTGATGGTGACGAGGATGAGGATGATACTGATGACGACGATGGGGATGAACATGATGATGATGAGGAGGAAGACGAAAAATAATCAACAGAAAAAACGAAACAATCAAATAAAAAAAAAAATAAAAAAAAGAAGAGGAATAAAGGAAAAGAAGAGAGAAAAGTAAACAATTATGAAAGAAGAAGAAAATTTAAAAGAAAACGAGGGATGGAGAGGCACAAATGTAATCAGTTTGACACACATGTTTTGTACATCAGTCGTTGAATGGTTGCTTTCTCCTTCTTCTTCTTCTTTTCTCCTCCTCCTTCTTCTTCTTCTTCTTCTTCATCCTCCTCCTCCTCCTCTTTTTCTTCTTCTTCATCATCATCATCATCATCATCGTCATCGTCATCATCGTCATCATCATGTATGCCTGTCTGTCTGTCTGTCTGTCTGTCTGTCTGTCTGTCTGACTGACTGTCTGTCTGTCTGTCTGTCTCTCTCTCTCTTTTCTCTCCGAACAAACGACCACGATCGATAAAAACTGGCTAAAGAGATTTTAAAGATTTTGGATTCCGAGAAATACAGACAAATGGCGTGACTGACGAGTATAGATTTCTTTCTTTGTTTTAAGCTAAAAAAACAAATCTCGACGAAGAAGTCTAAAGAAGATATGCGGGAAAGACACTCAACAGTGACAGGTTTTCTTCCTATTGCCAATTCAAATAAGTTTATTTGCAAGAGCATTATGCAAACGAAACAACGATGAGGATATTTCTTGATTCCCTCATCTGACGTGGATTACGTAAAATGAGCTGTGTGCAAACAAGCGCTTTCTAACGTGGCAATTATGCTAAGAACAAAATTGCTCCTTTTGATCCTAAAAATATCAGAAGACGATCCCTATGTCTGTTCCATGATCCGCTAAGTACAGACTTCAGAAACAACTAAATCTGTGCATAGAATGATCAGAAACAGGACGGGACCGTCTTTTTGGATAGAACCTTTAAATAAAACAACCCAGCAACACTGCAGAAAAGTGGTTGTATGTCATATTTGATGCCCTACATTTAAGATATTTCAGACTTCAGAATACTTTGTTACTCAAGAATAAGATCCCATTGAGAGATGAAGACCAGACAGGGGCGAGAGACGGCTCTTCCATTCTCCCTTGGTCCGATGGATGGGCTGGACCTGGTTGGTGCGTGTTGTGTGGCTATTTCCCGGGGTACGTCATCTCTCTAAATCGCCATTCGGTTCGTAAATAAGGTAACTCATGACTTGGTCCGCGTGGGTCATACAACGCATGGACAGCCCCCATCTGCTTGATGAAATGACTGTCAAGTGGCTTTGGGAGCTTGGGAGGTAATTGGAGAGTGGCGAGGCATTGGTGCTCTGGGTCACATCCGAACCTTCGAGACGTTTCTTGTTAATCTCAAGAATAGTAGCATTACATCCCATTGAACTTGTCTTACAACCAGTCATTGCTACTCTAATACACAATGTGAGCGTAAAAAAGAAAATGAGTAATATCACACAACATGTGAGACAAGTTATAACATGAGTTGTTATGTCATATCAGATGTCATGTATACGCCAATTGCGCATGCGCTTTACAAAAGTATAAGAGAGACAAAGATAGTCATATGCAAATAAATGTATGTCAACTTTTATCAATAATAGCAAGAACAATAACAATAATTTAACAATATTGCTAGTAGTTGTATTGATATTCTATTACAAAATAAAAATTACAGACGACATTGAATCAAAGCAAAGGAAGGAAGTGAAGGAATCATTAAGAATAAATAATCAAGGGAGGGGAGAGGAAGACCCGTCACTTAAAGTCAGTGATGAAAATAGAGTAAGAATAACATAAGCGTAAATTAAAGGCAGATACACATAAAGCAAGCAGGCCTACATGTGAACTCCTAACGATGGAACAAGCTAAGGTAACGTGTATCTGACACTTGTTGATGACGAAGCCGATGAAATATGAAAAGTATTGAAGGAGATACAAATTTTATAATGGTGTCTCTTTCTCTCCTTCCTAATCCTTGGTTTGAACGTGGGCCCGTAGACTTCACAATAAACCATCCATCTCTCTTTCCGTTCCTTCCTTCCTCTGTCTGTCTCTGTTTCTTTATCTCTTTGAGTCTGGCTCTGTCCCTCTCTTTTTCCTTTCTCTCTCCTCTCTCTATGTATCTGTCTGTCTGTCGGTCTTTTTTTCTTAAATGGAGTTCAGTTGCATGCAGATAGATGTAGCGCCTGGAGTTTTGTTAAAGGTGCTCCACGTGGCCTTCTTTACTGGTCATTTTCTTTCTTGTTTCATTTCTTTCATTTAATTTTTTCCCTTTGCTTTTTTTTTTCGGCAGTCTTTTTTCCTCCCATACAGTAATCTTCATATGTTGTCTGTATGTTTGTCTGTAAGATAGGCTCTCTCTGTCTCTCTGTCTGTGTCTGTCTGTCTGTCTCTTTCTTATTCAATTTTATGTATTCGTGGCGAAGTCTTTTACTTTACTTTTTCTTTTCTCTTGCGTTATTATTTTTGATTGATATCTTCAAATTTAAAAACCCTTTTACAGTCTTTACTTTATTTTTTTGCTTTCTTTTGCTTTTAATATAAGTAGGTTAGCAACAACATATATGTAAGATGGCCTGTGTGCTATTATCTGTCTTGTTTGGAAATTAAAGATCTCTGTCTCTCTCTTTCTATCTGTCTGCCTGTCTGTCTGTCTCTCTGTCTGTCTGTCTCTCCCTCTCTCTGTCTGTCTCTTTCTCTATCTGTATGTCTCTTTCTCTCTGTTTGTCTGTCTCTGTCTCTGTTTCTCTCAACAAAACTGGAGGATAAAAGATAAACACAAAGACGTCCCCCCAGACCCAGGAGGCCATGTTTCATGCACCAGATCGTCAATATATGACAATGTTCCCTTTCTGAAATTGGTTAGTCATAAAACCATGTCCCCGCCACGTGAAACCTCCTTGGTTTCCTTTTCATTCTTACTGAAAATTGTAAAATATTCTGTCAGAGTTATACGATGACGGGCAGGGAGGTTAAGCGGGTAAATGACGGACTTTCAGTCGGAGGGTATTGGGTTTGATCCGTGTAGAACCCTACTCGTGGTGGATTTGATGAATGATTTACTTCAGGTTTTACGTCGGCACCCACCTCAGGTGATATGGCCGACGGGATAACTATCCCAGGGAAGTGTGGGGAAGGGGAGGCTTATCTAATCCAGTACTGACACGGGAGAAGAGTGGCAGAATGGTTCAGACGTTCGCCTGCCAATAACTACACTCGAAGTTCCAGGGTTCGCTCCCCGTATAGGCCTGAACTTTTCTCCTCAGTTTGACCGGAAAATCGAACGGAACGTCTAGTCTTTCGAAAAGGGACGAAAACCGAGTCGGACCCATGCACCTTCTGGCGGCGCACGCTGAAGATCCCTTGGCAGTTGAAAATCGCGAAGAGCATGGCATTGCCCGGCTGCTTTGGTAAAAAAGCATTGGAGAGATAGGTTGATTTCCCAAGTCTCGCCCCTTGAAAACCAATTAACCTTATTGCGTTTCTGAAGACTTGATTTAAAAAAATTGAATATGAATATGAATTTGAAGCGAGGGAGAGGGAATAGGCGACACCCTCGTGGTGCTGGCCCCGCCCGGAAAAAGTTGAGGTCTCTGCCACCTCAATCCCCTACGAACTCAGGATTATGGAACTATCTAGGTAGGACCTCAGGACCTGGCCAGCTCGTGGGTTTCTGTGCAGGCTTAAGGTTTGTGCTGTGATCATTGTGGATCTTTTCCATTACATGGCACCCGTGACGTTAGTGTATATGGAATTCATTCCGAGCGCGGAGACGTCATCTCGAGAAACTGAAACTGAATCTGAAATTATACTGACACCACCAGAACAGCCATGATGTTAAGATGGGACAGTGAGAAGGCCACTCCTGATGGGGGAAAGGTGGAAACTTTCCAGTCTCTCAGGACAACATGTACAGACCTGTCAATATTTAACCTTTTGACTCCCGCACCTTGTGCACCAGCATCCTGCATCCGTCAACCAAGCTAGCAAAGCAAAAATTGAACCCTTTGACTCCCTCACTCTATCCACCAGCTTCCTGCAGACAGCTTGTGGATAGGGTGAGTGAGTAAAAGGGTTAAGTTTTTGCAGTTGGTGGACAGGGTGCGGGAGTCAAAGGGTTAAATTTATTCGCGTGTAAACTATCAAATAAGACACTGATAATATCCTGTAAGTCATGTGAATGTCTGCTGGTTTATGGAAACATGAAAACACCCAGCAAACATGCCCACCAAAGTTTACAGACTGTGTAACAACATAGTGCAACATGATCAGCTTGTCTAACGTCTTGAGTTCTGCGTGCTCTACTAAGAATTCCCAATATGTGTAAACCGTAGTGGGTCCAAATGTATTTGGAGAATATCGCTTGACTACCGCGTCCGCAGATACCGGCAATGTTCATCCTGTCAAATGTTTTTTCCTGGTCTACGAAGACAAGGTTCAATTCTTTATCACTCATTTTTCACAAAGCTGACTTTCATCATAGATAATGTCTGTGCATCCTTTTCCATTCCTGAAACCCATCTGTGCATCACAGGATTTTGGCATACACTTTGCCAATCTAGCTCAA